>JAUMHP010024445.1:0-14257 GCA_032361065.1 Enteromius trimaculatus
CCTGATAAGTTGGATAAAAATTGCGTTGTTAAGAAAAAAAAAAGGACAGATATTTTTAGTAACCTTTTATTATTACATTCAGAAATAATATAAATGACTGGAAAATAAAATGAAACATTTATAGAGAATATAAACATTTTCTCTCATTCCTCAAATCCTTCAAAATTAATAGTATTCTTACAGGTATGCAAGAAATATTAGTGTCAATGTAATTAAATATACATC
Organism: Enteromius trimaculatus; assembly: GCA_032361065.1. NCBI lineage: Eukaryota > Metazoa > Chordata > Actinopteri > Cypriniformes > Cyprinidae > Enteromius > Enteromius trimaculatus. Next base: position 226 of record JAUMHP010024445.1, read on the forward strand.
TCAAAGACATCTTTGCATCTCAAAGCAGGTTTTTCTTTGGTTTGAAATAACAGTTGTTTTTTGTGATGGGGATGTGATGGGCATGTAACGGTATCAAAACTTCTCGGTACGGTAATACCTCAGTATGAATGGCACGGTACGGTATTTATTGAATCATATACAGGAAAAACAAAACTAATTAAGAGACTCAAAAAAAGTGTTTATTAAACAGTTAAAATGAACACTGAACATATCAATAGCACACACATTAGCCATCTATCTGTAAACGTAGAAACAGGAACTTCAATTTTTACATTTTTGTAACAAAAAATAATTAAATCTTCCACACATCCGATTTAAAACCCGCTTTAGATTGCTAGATACTTGTCGCTAAATGATGTCATACGTCAATTTGCATATTCATTATGTCAGTGTCATATTATCTTGCTTCTCTGTGTCACATAATATTATTCAATGCACCTTAATTATCAATAAAACTGTTTTCACTGATATTTTTAATGGTTTCTGTGTCAGAATAACGGAATGAATATGAAATAGTGACTGAATTGCACACCATTATAAGGCCTACTGAACTAGCTCTACCTGACAAGATGTTAATCTAGATTAAAAACCTTATTTATAACTGAGCCTTGTCTGATGAAACCAAGTACACATAAGATGTACACAATGGCTGTGCTGTGATTTTGGCTATATTTGCATGTAAACCGAAAGCCCTGCTCCTCTCAGCCTCTCGCTGAACAGAACAGACGCAGAGAGAGAGAGGTGTATGCTGGGAGAACAAGAGCTCACGCTTACGCGGCAGTACCAGAGACTCTAGATTTGTCGTTGGTCACTTTTAGGGGAAAAATGTCACCAAGGAGGTCTTAAGAGTCGCTAAATTGGCAACACTGATCTGTAGCGACAACAGACCGCAAAGAATGATGGGCACGGCTGGGCTGATGGGAATTGTAGTTCCTGCTACCTCCCGCTCGCTCCATTCGCCTGAGCAAACTTTTCTCAGAAGACTTATCGTTTTATTGAGTCATGCGACCACGGTAGTATCGAAAAAAATGTATATTGCGGTACGACGGTGTTTACAATACCATTACATCCCTAATATGTGATGATACTGGTAAGTTAAACGTTGATTCTCTCACACCACCAATTCTTCAAGTGTACTGGTATTCAGAACAGGTATGTAAAAAGAAGCATTAATTATGAATTTATTTGAAGCAAAACAAAGCTACAGCCGTGTGGAAGATGCACTGTACAAAAACAATTACATTCTGCATGCTCAATCTTTAAAAAAGTATTCTGGGAAATATGATGTTTGAGTGGTAGATCCAAATAAGATCCCCTAATCAAACCTCACTCCAGGAATAAATACTAATTTTCAGATTTCCGTATGGACTACATTTTCCTGCTTCTTGTTTTTAGTCGGACATGAACATTTTAGTGAGATGTTAACTCATGCGCAATATGGATTAATAATTATTAATTTAAACCATAAAAAAAGTAGCTAAATTAAGACATTTAAAAAAAAATAAACTACAAAAATTAGCCGTGCTGGCTATAATCCGTGCTGTTCTTTCAGAGACACTATCATCCTGTGGTGAAGAAGTTTGCGCTTCATCTGATGAAGGGTGCTCCTAGTGAAGGGTCAGGGGCTCTCAGCATGGAGCTCAGCAGAAGGTACAGAGACAAACACAGCGCTTCAGTTTGATCAAGACCAGTATGACCATTGTCATTGTGTTTCTCAGGACTCCAGTGCAGCTGTTCGAAGACTACGGTGTTAAAGACATGACCTTCAACCCTCCCGTCTCAGGACCGCCCTCAAAGAAAAAGGTCTTTCCATCAAACTAACCAAGCTTTATATATATATATATATATATATATCTGTCATGTAGTTTTATCTTCTAAATATTTATTCTGCTTGTCTTTCAGGAACATTTCACAATCGGTGACGCGTTTATAGATTCTGAGCTAAAGACCCTGATTGATAACGCTCTTCAAAACGAGAGCGAGCAGACGAGCCTAGATTTCACACCACACACGCAGCAGGAAACATGAGTGACTGTAAATTTAAAGCTGAATTGCTGTTTTGTATGAGTTTGTGTAAAATTAAATGCTCAGATACAGAGTCTGATGTAAAAGTAACCGTTTCACGTGGATTTTTCAACACTATTTATTGATGAATGAGATTCAAGTAAACAAATAACCCAATATTGATCTCACAATATTGATTATACATTCCTATAGAGCTTTACGTGTGCTGAAAACCATCACTAGTAAAAAGGTCAACATGTTTTAAACTTCAAACAGACAGATTCATTATCAATGAAGTAAAATAACAGCATCGTGACACACTAAACAAAGCCATGGGGAGTATGCTTAAAACTAGTAAAGGAAATAATGCTGTAGTGGACCACAAAATACACTTCAATGGTGCCTACATTCACTTAAATGCCAAAATATTTAATATCTTTGAAGACAGTGCTAAAAATCTAAATTACAAATATACAAACATTATACATTAATACGGTACGAAAAGAACATTCATGCCCTTACAAATAAATAAATGCCGATTTTATAACTATGTACTCTCGTTCATATGTACACATCTGGAAAAGTACAGCCAACCTGGGCTATAATGTTCAATAAATTAAAGATTTCACTTCAAGAAAGAAAATGGACCACTTAAAAGTTGAAAGAAAGGAAAGCAGGTCTGCTTAGAAATCTCATGAATATATAATATAACTGCCTTTCAATAATTACTGAGGTCATATGGGACATGTACCTCTTAATTGTTTTTATAATAAAATACTCCAAAACAAGCACTACAGTGCCAGTGAAGATCTCCAGCTCTCAATGAGGCAAGAAAAAATATATAGAAAGAAATATTTGCACTGCGGCTGCAAAGGGGGACATTAAAACAAAAAAAGTGCAAAATGACAAAAATTATATAAAAAAAATTACGAGCTACAATAACAAAGAAATAAATTGGTAACAGATATGCTTTAAAAAAACAACATCTTCAAACGCTTGTTTTTGTAATACTGTAAGTAGATTCGTGGCACTTCACAGACAGCTCAACATCTTGCTTTTTCTTTGCTGTTGGTCTTTAAGATGCAGTGCAGGATGTGTGCTATGAAAGCCATCCAATTAAATTAGCTGCTAAAATACGCAGAGCAAATCTGCTTTGCATCTTTCTAAACAACTGGAAACTAATCGCGCCATATTTACATTCATAAAAGAAATCAAAGTTTGGAAGTCAATAATGTTGCGTCTAAAAAAAACTAAACAGGATAGTGTTAGACCGACGTGCTGCTTGACCTCATTTCAAAAAAAGGGATGTAAATTAAGTGTTAAAAAAGCTTCCAAAATCGCTGGATTCAAGGTAATGTGCAAAACCACAAATAAAACATGAAACGCACACAAATGCGTTCACTTACAGTACGGTTAAAAAAAGGAAAAGAAGTATAGAAGTGAGGAGAAACTGCCTTCATCTGACGTCCTGTAACATGCTGAAGTGAGCGAAGCCGTCTTCGACCCATCAGCAAGCCTGTGTCCTGTACGGGACGAGCTCTAGCGGCGTCAGGCTGGACTGCATCACGCTCATGAGAGAGAAGTGAACACTACAGCTGCTGCTCTGGGTCTGGACTCATTTATGCAGCTTCCAGTTCCACAGCAGCGGGAGGGTCCAGGGGGACGGGACAGGGCCCACGCGTCCCTCAGCCATCCAGGCCTTCAGCCCCATCGACAGAGACCCTGAGAACAGACACATACAGGAACATTGACAACGAGCCGAAATTTTCAATAACGCGTTATCACAATATTGCTGATTGCAAAGGGAAGGTGATTACAGGCACTTCATTACCGCCAAATCAATCAAGATTTTTCAATGATTTTAGTAGTGCTTTCAAATTATCAATCAAGATTAATTGAATTCAAAATAAAGTTTTTGTTCACACAATAAGACAAGAACAGGTATTGTTTTTGATTTTAGGACAACTTTGATGAAAGGTTTTGATCCACTTCGAATGTTGACTACTGTATATATAATACAAACACTTGCATGTATCTATTTAAGAAAAATATGTAATGTTAATATTTTAAATCTATATTTAGAATATAAATATATGCATGTATATATTTTTAAAATATAAGCTCTGTGTGTGTGCTTAAATAAAGTGAACATCCAAATATTATGCAAACAAAAGCTTATTTTGGATGCAATTAAAAAAACGGCACTAGTTTTTTCTTAAATGGTCAGTAAGGCTGCATTAATTTGATCAGTAATACAGTAAAAACTGTAATATGGGGAAACATTAGTTTAAAATAAGTTTTCTTCAAAATGTAATTAATTCCAGTGACGCAAAGTTTTTTTTAAGCATCATTACACCAGTTTTTAGTGTACCTTGATGAATAAAAAAGTGAGGCTGTGAGGAACAGACATGCAGTATTTTCAGATGTACTTCAGGGTACAAAAATAATACATTTACAGCAAACTGATAGTAAAAACACGATGCGCTGTTAACTGATAACATTAGTTCAGGACAGATAAAGAGCAGCAAACACTAAACATCAGGTAGTCCTGCTTAAAAAGCTTCTGGGATACCATGCAAAATCTAACTCTAAAAACTATTTCATTTTCTGCTTCAAAACAGATTTGGAGAAATGGATTGCATTATTCGCTCACCAATGGATCCTCAGCAGTGAATGGGTGCCGTCAGATCAAACGCATCACAATAATCCACAAGTACTGTCCACAGATGAATGTCTTGTGAAGCCAAAAGCGTAATGTTCGTAAGAAACAAATCCTTTAACTTTAAAATGGTAACTTCTGTTCATAACGTCCAGAGATAAAGTTCATCCCCTGCGGTGTCTTCCATCAAAACCCATCACATGTTTTAGAAATGTTTGGAACTCTTTAGGCTTTTCTCAATGGATTCGTTTCTTACAAACAAATAGATTTATCTTCACAAGATGTTAATTGCTGGACTGGAGTGGTGTGGATTATCGTGATGTTTTTATCAGCTTTTTAGACTCTCATTCTGACGGCACCCATTCACTGCAGAGCATCCATTGGTGAGCCAGTGATGCAGTGCTACGTTTCTCCAAATGTGTTTTAATTCACTAAATCTTTTGTAAGGATGAGTACACCAGTTGAAGGCAGTCTGAGTGTGTTGAGTGTTAGCAGTACCTCGTGAGAGCTCCATGCACTGCACACACACACTGCAGAGCGTTCCTTCACTCCGAGGCCTCTGGCAGAGGCACCATGCTGGGACATGCAGCCTTCTCTTCCTTACTGTGTGTCGACTCCTGAGCTGCTGACCCGTTTGTGCTGGTGTTCACCGTCAAGCTTCGACTCCGACCGGTCAGCTTCCTGAACTCACTGGCAAAAGACACGCCCCTACGCTTGTCCTCACGAGCCATCTGACAGTTCACAGAAAACAAAAATACTATTAATATAATTACATTAAGCATCAGTTTTTACAGTGTGGATAAATTATAACTTCAATTTTTTTTAAACAAATCTATTGGATATTTTTATTGGATATCTTTTTAAGTGCCCCTATCATGGATTTTTGAAAATGAGCTTTCATGCGGTGTGTAACACAGCTCTAAGTGAATGAAAACATCCTGCAAACTTTTAAATCTAAAGTGCACCGTGTATGAAGTGTTTGTCTCTCAAAAGAAAGAGTCACTCTGAATCATTGAAACGAGTCGTTTTAAAATGAATATTAAGCTGTTTATGTTGACGTCAAATTGAAACATTAGCATATTGCCCGCCCAATTGTTGCCACTAGGTCACGATTATGGAGTATTAAAAAATAATGCAGCACTGCTCACAATAACAAACACTGCTTGAAGTAAATACTAGACAGACTAGCATTACGCAAAGAAGAGGGCTTAAAAAAAATTGGGAATCGTCGAGCCAATAAGGTAAAAATAAATGCATTTTATAAGAAAAGTTTTTGGACAATGCGTACATGTCAGCCTGTTGTCGGGGACTCCCAAAAACCAAAATATTAACCGTTCATAACCCACAACACGGGCACTTTAATATTATATTTCTCAAATCTAATATTAAATATTTTATAAAATGTTATTTCATAACAACTTGTAAATGTCTCTTTTTGAGTGCAATAAAAAAAAATCAAACACAAACCAAAAAAAAAAAAAAAAAAGCAAAATTTATTAAACAAATTAAAAAAAAAAAAAAAAAAAAAGGGGATTCAAAAAGATGTTTTAGGCAAAAATAAAAAACAAAGGATGCAATAAGCTGAAAATATATGTTACAAAAAATGTCATTTTAAGGTTCTGTTTTGAAAAATCATATTCAATCGAATAAATGCAGTCTTGGCGAGCATAATAGATTTTAGAAAAAGAGAGTAAGTGTTTACCTGCTCCTTGAGTTTGAGGATGAACTTCCCAGCTCCCCTCCAGCGGCTCTGAGCCTGGAACACACACTCGTGGTCCTGCAGCACACGCTGGCACGGTTTAGCCGAGGACAACTTCTTTCCTGCCGCGTCTTTAGCCACCTCCTCCATCAGGACGTAGTCACATGGGTTAGGGTTGCTCAGGATGCTCAGAGAGTACTTGGCTTTGCTCAGAGTCTGCAGCAGAACACAGGTCTTAGATATTCTGACATTACCACGACAGGGATCAGATGTGAGAGTGATCTTCTGACCTGCTGGATGATGTCCTGAGCGGTGCTGTACCGCGGGGCTTTGATGACCGTGTGAGGCTGCTCGGGAGAAACATCATGGACCTGCACGAGGAAGGTGTCGTCCTCTGAGCTGCTCACCTCCTCCAGTCCCTCCAGCGCCGTGCTCTTCTCATTGATGTTCTGCTATCAGCCAGCAGGGGGAGCAACACATCAACAATTGAACATTGCAAGAATAAAAGCAATGGGTGTGGAGCTTTTATGAAGCTTGTATGAGTCACTATTGTTATGGGTTACGCTTATGTTGTCCAAAGATACTGGAATATAAATAATAGAAATTTATATTACAAACACATGCATGTAGAAATTAAAGAATAAGGACGTGCATTAAAAATGTATATATATATATATATATATAATAAAAAATATAATAGAAATTTTCTAAATATATACTGCATGAGTGTGTATTTATATATAAATGATAAATACATTATGAAAAAACATTATGTAAACAAAAAATTATTTTGAATGCAATTAATCATTTGACAGCACTAAAAATAAATGTTTCTCGAGCAGCAAATGAGCATATTAGAATTATTTCTGAAGGATCATAAGACTGGAGTAATGATGCACTGCATCAAATGAATAAATGACTTTTTAAAATATAGTTTATTTAATTATTCTAATTTTAATTCAATTCAAATTTATTAAATGTTTACTGTATTAATTAAACAAATCTATTATCAAACAAATCCAAACGTGAGAATAAAAAATAAATGAAAAAATACCAACCCAAAACTTTTTTATGAAAAGGCCCTGCGTAACAGGAATGTAATTAAATGTGATTAAATGAAAGCAAGCTCAAACCTCTTCCTTGGTTTTCAGGAATATTCTGCCGACACATCCTTCCTCCGGCTGCCAGCTGTGAGTAACTCTCAGGAGCCGCTCGTCATTGGCTAGGGGCCGCTGCTGAGGTGCTTTCTTCGACTCACTCTTCTCCTTGCACAGAGGCATTTTCTCCTCCATCAGGAAGTAGTTGAAGGAGGTAGTCGGAAACAACTGGCAAGAAAAAGACCACTTAAACACGTGTTTATGTGCCGAGGAATGATGAAAATGTGAAGCTGACCAGTAAACACTGCTTGTTCCTAACGAGAGAACGGACTACAATCGTTCACCACGCAGAGGACTGTTTGGCAGCCGGATGAACTTCCAGGGCTAATCCAAAACATCATTTCAGAACTCATAAAAGCTACGACCTCTCAAGATTTCCAAGAGAACTCTGATGGCACCACACACAGAGTGCTTACACGGCTGCATCTACAGTAGTCAGTGTTCTGGTTTGTCTAAACTGGCTCGCTTCTCTTGCGTTGACACTTACAGAGTCCAGGAGCTGCTTGGCTGTGGTGTATTCATCAACGCACATCACAGTGAAAGGTTCAGGGCCTGGGACTCCATGCACTGTCACTTTGTGCTGCTGGGCGGCGCGTCTTTCGTCCGTGCTGAACAGCTGAGAGAACAAGAAAACCAGAATATATGACTGATAATAACCAACAGAGCAGTTTATTGATAATGATTCAGAGCTATTAAACAACTCTGTGAGGACCTAAATAAAATGATTCAATCCCATTGTGTTTACAGTGAGGAGTGTCATGCACCTACTGTATTTTTGTGACAACATCAGCAAGAGGAGATACAAGCAACAATTTAGACAAAAACACTTGTTTTTAACATGCAAATACACTGAAACATTATTTTTTAAGTTGTAAATAAAGATTATTGGTAGGGCTGGAACAGTATATAGTTTCTGGACTGATTCCGAGATTTTCTGAATGCATCGCGATTCCTCTTGAGTCGACTGTGAGCCTAGATTTCACCAGCAGATGGCGCTCTACTCTAGTTTTATTTGCACACTCAAACGCACATGAAGAAGAGTGCTGAAGAGCACTTGTGCATTTGGCCGTTCAGAACGCTTTTATGGGGTGAGATTAATGTAAACAGCTCACTTGCGATCCACGTCAAGCTTTCCGAACTTTATGAATGATTATTTTAGGTTCAAGTGTGTGTAAGAATTTGGAAACAAGCCGAGTACGGCTGTTTCGAAAGCATGCAGCGCCATCTGCTGTTCAAAACACAGCTCGGATGCGATGCTTTCAGAAAATCGATGATAAATCATCATCGATGTATTGTTCCCTGCCCTAATTACTGGAGTACATTTTATAGTAAAATACTTTTTCATTCTTTATATTTCAAAACACGTTTACCCGCTACTTGCTGCTGCTTTTTAATCACTTGTGAAATTGAAGCTTGAAGCCATTTCTCCAGTGAAGAGATGGATACAAACCTTTATTTTTTTTCACTGGAACAGTTTTAGCTAATTCTTTCCCCAGTATTTTTCCAGTTTGAGCATAGCACTTCTGTATACAGTAGCATGCCTGTGTCTTTAAGATTTCCTGTTTTTAATGAAACTAGGCTGCACTGGGATGACAGGGACCGAGGGAGAGGAATGCAGCACATTCCAGAGTTTGAAAAACATCAGAAATATTCATACAATGTTTTCTCAAACATGCTGGCCCCTCCCCTGTGAGACTGTATGGCACATACAGAGGAATCATGAATGTAAACACTTTTATTCCTGGTGTCTAGCGTGGAGCTAGTGACACAAATATGTGCCTGAGACGCTGGCAGCCGAGGGTTATGAATGCGCTCTCACCACAGACGCAGACAGTGGTCCTCCGGTGGGGCTCTCCTCCGTCCTGCGGCTGAAGATGAACAGACTCGAGATCTCCAGAGACTCGTTGTGCAGGTTCCTCAGCTGCAGGTGTCTGTAGCCTGAAATAATTCACAATGTGTTATTTACCGGATAAATTAAGAAACAGAAAAAAAAATTAATTCAACGCAGTAAATGATTAAATGGAAGGAAAAAAACGATCATCCAACAATTGTTGAACAATAAATATTTTATAAATGTTTATAATATATTGCATGTTATATAATGTCTGAACTAGTTAGCTAGTGTAATCATGCTCTTCACCTGGTTTGAGGGTTTTGAGGGGCAGTATCCGCTGAGCGGTGACCTGGGAGCTGTTGTTCTCCACGACAGCGATGCGCAGGAACGCCATGTCCTCGAAGTGCACGTGGAACTGGAAGTGCTCGTTCCACATGGGATTGAGAGTGTTGCGATGAATGGGCTTGGTGCGGAAATGGCAGCTGTCTGCCGGCATTCCCAGCACCTCCACTTCCACACAGGGACTGCCGTTCGAGTTCCCCGGACACACGTTCTGCCCCGACACAATCTGTGTGCACGGTAATTAATTAATGTCTGTCAGATTAGCCAAGAGTAGATTTAATGCTAAACAAATGCGGGTAATGTGGGATACCTACAGTGAGAGTGTATAGCGTGGGGGTCATGTTCTCCAGGTCTCGATCCAGAGGGTAAAACTGCTGATAGAGAGGGCAGCTTCTCTCCCACAGGACCGGAGGCTTCAGCACATAACCACAGTGACCATTAGCCTCAAACAGAGCTGCGTTCAGCTGCATGGGCAGGTCTAGAGGAGAAAATGCATTTGCATTTAAGTCATTGAGCAGACGCTTTATCCAAAGTGACTTGAAAATAGAAGCTATCAAAGCCAACAAAGAAAAAACAACAGGTAAGCACTATATGTGACTGACACAATACACGTAACACGTTTTGTTTTTTTTGTTTAGAAAAAAACCCAAATTTGTCCTTTTTTGTTGTTTTGTTTTAAGAAACAAGTACACAATAGAAAGAGTTTTTAAAGATAAATTAGAAGTAGGAGAATAAATACGTCCCTAATAGAGGGTAAAGGGTGTGTTTTTTATTAAAAAATAAAATAAAATTAGAATAGTGCTAGATTTAGAGGCTCAAATAAAGAAGAGATGTGTTTTTAGCCATTACTTGAAGATGGCTAAGGATTCAGAACAGAAGATACCAGTCACATCCCATTATTTTCTCACAAAATTGCCTAAATTCTTGAAATACATAATGCACATCATCACATTTGAATATATGCATAGTTGACTCGTATTTCAGTTTAAAAGTAGTAAATAAGCCCCCGTAAAAAAATGCATGGGTATTATCTAGTGAAATATCAACTTAATATAGAATTTAAAATACAAATGGCTGGATATAAAATATTTTCCTGGAATACTTAAAAAAACAAAAGGCCTATTTATATTTATTGCTTTAACATATATAAATCAGCACATTTACAGAATGAGGCAAGACATTGCAGAAAATAAAAATGTGTAACAAGTGTTCTTAAATGCTGTGTAAACTTAAAAATGTCTATCTATAATCTAATAGAATATGCACAAATTGTGTTTCATTTTGGTGACATTCCAAGGGGATTTCAGGAATCTCTGTTTATTACACCATAAATTAGAAATATAGTCTTATGAATGTGATATAATTTGTCAAGAAATCCTTCTTGAAATCCTCAAAATACAGATAGGAACAAAACTGTACAATTTAGTGTGCTCAAGTGCTGCTGAAGAGTAAATTCTGGCCCTGTGCAAAAATTTTGAGAAAATAAGAATTAATCGCAATTGATGCAAATAGATAAAGATACTTCGAAAATAAACGTTTTGGATGTTTTCTGTTCCACTAGCTATAAACACTGCCTGACCAATGAGTATGGTCAATATATCAGGCTATCACTCTCATTTACACTGGTTTATTTCCTGTCTTTACCGTCGGTCTGATAGTTCAGGGCGACCAGCTGGACTCCGTGGAGCCAGAAGATGAGAGGATTGGGGTTGGCGGAGTCAATGCGTGTGGCTGCAGGGTACGTGCGGAGCAGCTGGCAGCTGGTGTGCTGGATGAGCTTCTGAGAGTAGCGGCGACACAGACGCTTCGCAGCGTTCTCGTTGACAGAGGAGATGTGGTAGCATTTGGGTGTGCGGATGATGGAGCTGAGTGAGGTGCTCGGGCTCAGCGTTAGTGATGTTTGCTCCTCCCAGTTCATCCGAATGCCCTCCAGACTGGCTGCAGAACAAACAAGGACATTAAGGTGATATGGCAACAAGTGGAAAGGACCTAAAAATGTATGAGTGGTATGAGATAGTTATAGTTAACAAACAACTTTTGTGAGTCACATCAGCCATTTGGCCAGGGTTGGGTATTGAAGCTCGGTACCGGTGCTAAATTATAAAAGACAGAAATATCAAAAAGCTCTGACATTAACGATTCTGCTATCAGTACTGGAGGGAGAAAAATCCTATTTATTTTTGCTAAATAATCATTGCCTAGCATATGTTAACCTTTTTTTTAATTTGTGATAATATTAAAAGACATTTGCTTGCACTTGTTATTGGCAATTTCACGCGTGAAATGTCCGTCTGTACCGCTGTACACAGAGCTCTCGCACACACAACACCAAAACTCGCGATTAATGGCAGAGAGGACCGAACGAGCTAAAGCAGTGGTTTTCAACTGGTTTGGCCTTGGGACCCACAGAGTCACATGGTCATCAAGCCGTGACCCTTTATTTATACAGGCTATATAGTTAGAAAATAAAAAACCAACACGGCATAACATCTGGCAGGACAGGATAGTTCACTTTTCTGAGGTGAGAGAATTTTTATTTCATAACCAGTTATATAACGTTATAATTAACTACGTACGCTAGCAGTCTTCCAAAATAACGACATAAACCTCACACAAGTTCTCTTTAAATTAGTAATGATAATTAATAAACTTACATTAAAAATGGTCTACATATAAATATTTAGAGTATTTTTTTTTCTGCAGTAGCCCAAATACATTTTAAACATTAAAAATGCCTTTACAGTCCTGCATTTACAAATAGATGATTAAAAAAAATAAAACCGAGATAATAGAAAACAGAGAAAATGAAGATATAAAGCAGAGCTTACCTAAAACTGTATTTGTAGTGATGAAATACGTTCACTTTATTTAGTGTACACTGCAGGTTCCAAACTTTATTTGACTTTTAATCCCAAACACAGTTAACTCAGTCATCTGAATGTGTTCTAATAAAACAAACATTAGCCACAGATGACCGTTTAGCTGCATTTTGAAACTTTTTTGGTTAAGGCTGCAGTTCAATGGTTAAAAACGGTTAGTCCTTTTGCAGCACGCCTGCATTGTTTTACAGGAAAACAGTTGTTTATTTGTTTTACAATAATGTGTTTTGTTTGTGTCATATTCGCTACAAATAATTATTTTACAGCAAAAAATTAAGTGTTGTTAATTCTGTTGTCAATTCGTTATTTTTATTTATTTTTGGCAAAAACACAACAAAAGGTTCTGCTAAGAGTACAGTTAAAGTTCGATTAGTACCGTTTAAAAAAGTATAGGCTATTCTTTAGTGTCAGGTTTGGATTTATCTGTAAGATTTTAACACAGCAGTATTTTGTGAAGAGATAAAGTTGTCTTCATGCATGTTGTATGGAAGGAAGTCAGTCATAAAGATTTGGAGCATCATGAGGACAAATAAATACTATTAATAAAAATAAAAAAAAGATGCACTTCTGTTAAGATGGCAGGAAGTTATCAATTTAAGATCAAATTCAGAGAAGCACTTGCCCTCCAAAAGTGCTTCTCCTCAGAAAGCACATGCTTGCTTTCTCATACAGTCAGCCACTGGAAATATTCTGCAGGAAGGCATTTTTATGTGCTTTCGAGGGACTTCTGTATAATGGAAAACTTGAGAGCCCTTTTCCCATGGGTGCTCTAAGTGGGTGTTCTATTTCCTGCGTGCCCTGTGCACAGTTCCATGCAAAACCGAGGCAGCCGTACCTTTCCCTGGAGCTCGGACCAACGTCACGGGCTCCCCGGGGCTTCCGCGAGCAGGAGCACTGCCAAAGATGGATTTCCGGCTTTTTCTGTCTTTTCCCCTTCCAGAGCCTGATGGGGAGAGGGTGGAGAGGCCTAGTTCCCACGCACACAAACAAACACATATGTAAGGTCACGGCTGCAGGGTACATGCTCCTCCAGAACTCAAGAGCCCCATACTGTTTGTTTGTTTTGCTCGCCCTCTGGGACTATTACAGTTTCCAGTAGAGCCAAACACCTGAAGCTAATTTACCCACCCTTTTTGTCGAATTCAGCAAATTCTACAGCAATTTACATTAGCCTTGTAGCACAAATATGCAACAGATGAAGTGTTGCTTGTTATAAGATTTAACTGTTGTTGAAATATGCTGCTACTTAGAAGGAGTCTACATTTGTAAAGAAGCTTTCTCAACAGTGTAGTCATCCGTTATGAGGTTGCATGTACTGTTCTTTCACTAGTCAAATTAATTGTTCTCCAAAAGCGGGAAAAACAACAACAACAACAACAAAAAACTTATATATAATAAAAAATTATATATATATATATATATATATGTTTTTTTTAT
>JAUMHP010024910.1:0-14212 GCA_032361065.1 Enteromius trimaculatus
CAATAGTAAAATACATATATTAATTATATATATATATATATATATATATATACACACAGTATTATTTAATTAATTATTTAAATAATATATATATTTTTTTTTATAAATATTTATAAAAATTTATTATTCATTAAATTATTTGTCTGGTAAAGTTTGTTAAATATTAATAAGCAGTTAAAATATACATGAAAACTATTATTTAAATTATTTATCATTATATATTAAAAACATTTCCAACAACATCAATAACAAGACTATTCAAATAAGTATTTTAATTGTAAATTCCATTTTTTTTATAAATTTACACATGCATATATATGTATCATTGTGCCACTGACTTAAATAAAGATGCATGTATTGAAGAGAGAGCCACAAAAACATCATTGTTTTTCTCCAGTCAACAGTACTGCTTTACCCGGATACATGATGTCATCGATCATGGGTGGGCCTTGAGATCTGTGTCACGCTGCTGGCTTAAAACATGCAGGGATGCCTTCCTACATGGGCTAAGCCTGTCATTAGTAAACCATGGATCTTTTTTACCCTGTAGAGACATGCGGGTAATGTCTGCAGTGCGCTGTGTATCCGATGACCCAGCGTTATTATTGCCCTTGAGTATCTGCACTCACTTCGCTCTCTGTTACAAATATTTTGACTGCTGTCCTTGAGTAACGTGTTATTTCAGTAAAGGCATCCGGCATTGTCTAATACCTCAGAAAATCCAGAAATCCCTTTGAAGGTCAATCTCTTTTCCCCTTGCGGCACAGTGATTATTAGTCAGCCCTGCTAGGGGGAGAAAAAAATGCTCTATGAAGGATTATGACAGGAGAGCTGTGGGGTGAGTCAAGAATGGTGCCAGCTACCACACGAGTGGCAAGAATATAAATAAATAAGCACAGAAAGGAGCTAATAACTGAGCAGCAAGCTTAAAGTTTTCTATACAAAACGTCAAACCTGGAGACACAGGTGTTTTAGCAGCTACAGCTGTTTTACATTCTGCCCTGCTGGTTCTAATTACAAGAATCATCAAGAAAAGGAACAGTGGATCATTGATATTAATCTCTACGATTATTACTCATTCTCTTTCCTGTATCCGCACAGGGATGTGTCGCTATGGTGCAGGGCCATCAACATCCATCTTCATTCTGCAGCACAGCGTGTGTAGCTAAGGATCGGGTTTGCAGGATTTTACCAAGAAGGAGATTTACAGACACTGGCCTTACGGGCCCATAAGTGCCCCTGCGGGGTCGTGGGGGGGAGTGATGTGAAGAGAATTGTATGGCCCATTTGAGAGTCATTTTCTTGTATGTATAGTAACTGTCTCCTTTAAAGACTGCTGACAGAAGCTGACACTGGCTGTCCAGAGCGTACTATGTGCTGTACGTGGATGTCAGTTTATTACTTACATATGCAAGCGGCCAACATATTTTGCTCCCACCAAGTCTTACATTTCCTATTATAGGTCTACAGGGAACCTGGTGTTTATGAAAAATTAATAAAGCGCTTAATGGAAGGAGATTAACAAGTGGTGCTGTTTGTTGCAGGGCTTCTCGAAATAACATTTCAGCCAGTTATAAATAATGCCACCCATCTGTATGTAAGAAAAAATCAGTAGTTTTGGAATTTTCGGCAGCGACTAGGAGTGGAAATATTTATTTGACAAATATGATTTGATTTATTTATTTATTTTACATTATGATTTTAATGCATTGTATGTAGTTGTACGGTCAGTATGATTTTTTTTTATCTTTTATAAAAATATGCTGAACAAATAAGATGCCTACGTAATGTGCAATTGCAGTTGAATAAAAATAATTTTTGATAAGAAATGAAGGTACATTTAGTACTGATCCAGTCTGAAAAAAAAAAGATCCCTCTCTTTCTCTGTTATTATTATTATTGTTTCTTTTTTTATTAAATTAATACTTTTATTTTGCAAGACTACATCAAATTAAGAAAACTATTAAATTGCGTTTAAAAATATGTGTAATGTTACAGAAAATATCTATTTTAAAAAAAATGCTTTTCTTTCAAACTTTTTATTCCCATTGAATAAAAAAAAAAATTCATAAAAAAAAAATCATTCAAAAAAACAATAAAAATATTAAGCAGAACAACCATTCTTAACAGTGATAAGAAGTATTTCTTGAAGGTTGTAATGTTTCTGTCAATTCAACACTGCCATCATATAAAATACATACATATATTACCACAGAAAACAGCTATTTTAACTTAAAATATTATTTTTTTCAGCTACTATTTCACTGTTTTAAATCAAATAAATACAGCCTTGGTTACCAAGAAGAAAAACTGGTTACTCTTAACTTATTTTCTCAGAAATCAGATTTTCTTTTTTGTGCATTCCAGGTAATATCAATCAAACTGCATTTGGGTTGTTTTGATTAAGTAATAACTTAAATACGGGTGATTTACAAAATTAAACTTAAAGTAGTGGCATTTATCACTTTTTGCACTAGTACCTAAATATTTGAGAATATCTGTAATACAAAAGAATAGGAAAATAACAAACAACTTGCTCAAATGCAATAAAAACCATTTACTTATAAATAAAGAACTGAATATATTCTGTAATCTGCATACCAAATTGTTTATTATACATTATTACATGCATTTAGTGTCTGCTTGGTGTCCTTCATATTAAGAGTGAATGGAGGGTTTGTTAAGGACACTGGCATCTGAGAGCTTCGACACCACTGAGACTCCTCACGGGATTGTTTGTGGCAAACGTTCGTGGCTGGCAGGACATCAACCCTGGCCAGTGGACAGATGTTATGGCTCTCCACAGATTTCCCAGCATCCTTGTGTGCAATTTTCCAGCATATAGAGGGCAGAGAGCTCAAGTGCTTTCCCCATGCTGCTCGTTCCAGGAGCTTGCCACTTTTTATCGCACGGAAGCATCTCTTTATTGTGCGTGCTTTGTTCTGGCAGCCTTTTCAGAAATTGGCAATCATCATTTCTCACAATGTTATTTTGTGTCAATGCGAGATCACAATGATTCTGACATCAGTATCCTGCCATAGTCCCAATCCAGCATCGCTCTCTGTCAATCATTCTGTCAGTCATCCACCAACTTGAGAAGAACGTGAGTAAAGCACTGCTGTTATTACACACTACGTCTTTTTTGAGATTAGTACGTGACAAGACAGAGCGGATATTTCTTCCTGCCTACAGACAAGAGCCGGTTAGTTATCTGCCAGTCATAATTTTATTTGTCAAACGTATTATTTTCTTGCCCGTGCTCAATAGTGGTGTCAGAGATGGCATCAGTGATGTCTTTTGTGCACGGAGACAATTTGCCGCGACAACCTTTAGGCTCGCGCTGACACATCCTTGATTATTTTCATGTGCCAGTGCTCCAAACAGTCATGTTGCATTCTGTTTATGCAGTGCTACGCATTTGAAAGCAACTTACTTTGTAATTTGTCACCCATCCGTGTTTTTCTGTTTGTGCATTCTACTCTGATTGTTGACACATGAAAAGCGGTTCTCCGAGACGAAGCGTAAACCGAAATTCAGCCAATGTGAGCAAAACAGAGCCTGCATTTTTCGACAAGCTCAAATTCATTTCTGATGACTGGCAGCTGTCCCGACTCGACGAGCCAATGTAGGGGTGGGACAATATATATGTTTCATGCTTTGCACACGACTAAAAGCACATTTTATTAATTGTTGGTAATCCAATTATGTGCATCTTGCCAGTATGCCTGTATTTAAAGCTCACGAGGCAAATCTACTGTAGGAAATCAAGGTAATCGATTTTTATACTTGGAAAAAAAGTTGATTATTTATTCATAGTTTAGCTGCATCATAAATTATATGTCGTCTTCTTCTGTTAACATCACATTAAATGGTATTCACGTGGTATTTTTGATAAGATATTAATATATTTATGAAACAATTGCTCTTTTTGAGAAGTTATTGCGGTCCATTTAAAGGTATTCAAATAGGATTAAAGACTTTTTTTTTATTTTAATGCAGAATGCATTATTTTAAGTGACAGAAATAACATTAATAATATTGCAAAATATTTTGCAAAAACATGTTATTTTATTCTCTCAATTTAAAAGTTAACAAACCATTTGAAATATATATATATTTTTTTTAATAAAATAAAACTTTACATTTAGTTAGAAAGCTTTAAATTATAAAAAGTGACATTGAAGATAATTATAATGTTGCATAATGCATACTTTATTTTTTATATAAATGCTGCTCTTTTTAAACTGGGTATTTTATTCTTTATAAGGTTTTCTCTATCTCTCTCTCTTTAGTTCTGCCGTATTCTGAATTTGATTCAAGTACAGATGCACAGTTTTGACTATCTCTGTGCAAAACCTGCTTCAAATCTCGGCTCTATGGTGAAAATGGTACTTAGCCGACCAGGGACTGATCACACTGCAGCATGGGAACATTATGAGGCCTTAAACTAAACAGTTACCTGTGCATGAAGCTCCTGGGGATCTTTGTTATGTAAATGCAAGGCGTTAAGATTGAATCATAAAGCTTTTGTTCCCTTTTTAATGTAATTTTCAGATAAATAGACTCTATTCAGTAGGCACACTCACATCAGCGTATTAATTGTGTGTGTGTGTGTGTGTGTCTGTATCATCTAGAGATCTTTTTTTATGCAAGCTTGAGGGTCGTTTTCATTTTTTAATGCATATTACCTCCTGGAAAAATTGTACGATTAACAAATTTACTGAACTGAGGAGTATAACCAATGAAGCAAGAGTTGTTTTGGCATAGATATGCTTCTGCAATTCATTGTCATTAACAGAATTCATCAGAGGGAAGGCAAGCAGAACAGCTCTAGACTTTTTTCCTAGTGGGAAGAAATCAAACTCTGTCTGATCCCAGACACAGAGAAGCAATAACATTGGGAAACGGTGGGCAGCAATGCAGTGAGCTTTGTGGAGCGTTCTCCTTGCCTCTCCTCTATCTTGTGCATTTCATCAGTCAGGCCCTCTTGGTTTATGTGTTTTTTAATGTAATTTCTCCACACAAATTTAACCGTGAAAGATTGTTTTCATTAGCATCTGACAATAACTGGGATATTTAAACAGATGACCGGGTTTCAATTTCATACCCTTGTCACTGAGACAGAATTGTACCACGGTGCCAAATCAAGCGATTTAAAGTTTTCATTAGCATCCTGGAACAGGTGATGAAGAGCCCTGTTCGGGAAGAGAAATGTGATGTGGGTTTACATAAATAAGACACATACGAAAAACAAGTGTAAATTGGCCATATGTTACAGACCGCTTGTATATATGAGTAGAAAAACATCTATATCTGTGAGGCCTTCCTGATGTTAAGAATAGAATGTAGTAAGGCAAACTGAAAATGTAATTTAATTAAATTTAATTTAATTTAATTTTCACAGACTACAAAATGTAATGTTTTTATTTTTTTATTATTATTTTTTTTTAGTTTTAACTCCCCTATTTTTTTTACATTGTTTTATAACGTGCGTTAAAATGCCTCTATTATGGATTTTTGAAAATGACCTTTCATGCATTGTGTAACAGAGCTCTTAAGTGAGTCAAAACATCCTGCAAAGTTTTAAATCTGAAAGTGCAGCGTGTATAAAGTTGTCTCTCGAAGAAAGAGAAATTTTTGAATGACATGAATTTTTCATGCTGCCATCAAAATGAAACATCAGCATATTGCCTGTTTATTTGTTGGTCTTTTTGCATTGGTTCTAAATAAAAATGCTAATTTATTATTCACCACTAGGTGCCACTTTTGAAAGTAAACCGACCAATCACTGGAGAGGTTTGGAAAAATGAATCGTTAAATGATTTGTTTGGGAGTCACTGAACAAATAAGGTAAGAATAAATGCATATTATAAGAAAATAAAAGTGTTTTTTGACCTTGTTTGGGATTCCCAAAACCATAATGTGAACATTTCATAACCCATAATAGGGGCACTTTAATATTAAGAGTTCGACTCGCCAATAACATTTAAAAACAACAGATTTTAGTTTTTTTTTATTTAATTTTAAATAATCTAATTAATCTATTTTTTTAATCCCAGTGACCTTTTGCAGATTTAATTGAGTAGTCCGTTCAGTAAAATTGTTAAAAAGCATTTCACATAATGCATGTGGGAATTAATTGATACATTAATTTATGCACACGCTACAGTCTGCACACACTGTATAATCCTATTTTTTAAAATATTTTTTATGCATGTCCATTTCTGCATTGTGCTTGGTGACAAATTAGGGGCGGAAGAGGTGTGACAAGTTTGTGATTCCCTTTCACGGGCTGGATTTTGAATGCTGATGGCTTTAAGCATGATGGATAGAGTTGTAATGAATGAAAGGTGAATTAGAGGCATGGGCTTCCCGTCATAACCCAGCGAGACTAATCAACGGCTCAGCGTCTCTTTTTCCAAGCCCTTCATTCCAACTCTAAAAATGTAATCCAAAGATAGATGTGCCTCAATTACATTGGAATAGATCAAATTTCACACCCATTCATTTGCTAGCAATGCGGTGCATGATAAACATTGTATTGCTTCATTAATAACCAGACGTCACCCTCATTAGACCCCTTTTGAGCTTGACTAACAGGAGGAATCATTAGTCAAAACTAATATTAACAGGTACATCCGATTTTCATACCTCCCACCTTATTAACAGAGAGCCTACCCAAGTGGCCATTAATCACCCGCTGCTCAATAAGTCATGCACGAATGCACGCGCACACACACCTGCTGTCATACTGCATCTGAAGTCGAACAGAAGCGGCAAGAGAACGCGCATGCTGATATTATATTCATATTTACTTGAGGCCTCAGATGAAGGCTGGATATTTACTGGCAAATCCTGTCTCGTGTTTGCATCCCGACTCCAGAAGTAGGGAAGCGAAAGAGCGAGGAACGACTTCCTCTTCTCCGTCAGACCAGCGGGTCCAGCGCCCTCACCAGCCAAAAAGAGCTTTTCTGAGACCATTTTGGGCTTTAAGTGGGCTGAAGCAGGGGCTGGGTGATTGGCAGGTGGGCACCAGGGCTTAATTCCAGGGGAATAACTCCAAAGCCTGAGTAAACAGCCCGCTGTATTAGGGAGTCCAGTGGAGATGAGCCGCTGAGGCAACGCTGGCCGCCCCATAATCCCCTGCAAGTACAGCCAACATTGCTCTTTTAATTTACTTTTCACCCAAGTGGGTTTAGCTGTCTGCTGATGGTGAGTGGATCATTATATTCAGACGCAAGGCCCAGTGGTCTCACTCCCAAGTGATCCTGTTCACTAGAGCTCACTTTAGCATTCAGGGCTAAGAGAAAGAGCCTTTTACAGACTTATGTGCTGTCTTCATGCGTGAAACCCCCTCTCTGGGTGCCTTTAGCATCGTCTGGTTTCATACCTGCTCCTGGAAAACTTTGGCGGATTTACTTTTGTCAATGCCTGATCAGAAATTAATTAGCACTTAGCCAAGCTAGCAGGCTAAGCTGTTCATTTGTTAAGTGAAAATACAAAGAAAAGGAATTGTTTGTCTAGACTTTGTTGTTTGTTTGCACAATTTTGCTGTGATTGAGATGTGTGTGCGTTTTAGTTTGTAGGAGTGCAAAGTTTGTCCATAACCGTTGTGAAAAAAGAACAAAAAGAAAATCATCTTATTTTGTTATTATTTAGTAACTGTTGTGCTGAGAAAATACAGCATATACAGGTTAGGCACTGTATGTTTTGAAGCTGGGATGCTGGTTTGATGCTAGACTTTTATTGCGTATATGGAAGTAATTGTGGTCTGATTAACACACTTCACACAATCCAATTACGGTTTTATTTCAATTATTTATGCGTCTTTAAAATGTTATTTTGGACCCCACTGAATATATACTGTGTATATACTGTATATATTCAAAAGAAATGTACACGTGAGTTTATGTTAATAGAAAGCACATTAAATATATATAAAGTGTGTACTTTTAAGGTTTAAGGTTAAGTTTTTGGAGAATAAAATGATGAAATTTGGTTGAAATAATGTCCCATTGTCATTCACTGTAACACAATATTAATGTGAAAACTCAAATAACATGCTTGTTCTGACTTTTACATGTTAAAATATAGAAAAGAATAATGGAGCATATTACATTTTATTGTGTTTTAAATTTCTGCTGACAAATGGGCATAACCCATATTTTTAAATTTTTTAATTTTTTAAAATTTCAAATTGTAAAATTCAACTAATTAGTATTTTAGGTGAAAGTAATAAGTCTTATAATGTCACAAATTGACATTTTGTTGTAAATATGTAAATTTAAATATGCAATTAAATGAAACAGAAAACTTTGTTTGTTTTTTTTAAAACAACAATTTATATATGTATTACATAACCCACTTTTTTTGACCATTCCTCTGCCTCAATCATACAGTATGTGTTGCTATATAACACAGGCCAACACAAGTAGAAAGCATCTGAACAAATAGTTGGACATCTGCCTTGTAGGACTAGATACCAGCTCGTGGCATTCAGCCCATGCCAGTTTTATCTCATTGCCAATCTTTTTTTTAATCTCAGTATCCATTGTACATGAAATGACAACAATCAAGCTGCAGCATAGACTGATTATCTAAGCATATCCTTTCCTGTCTCTCACACAATGATGTCTTTGGCTTTCTAAGAGGTCGTTTACTGTGCATTTGTGTATGTCTGTCTAGTTTTCCTCTCTTCATCATTACTGGTCCACCATTAAACAGAGGACGCCAGTGAGCACATTAGCGTCTGCCTGACTCGGCCACCCCCGTAGAGGACTGGAGGCGAGGGGAGGGACAGGATGAACTCTAAATTTGTGCTCTTGACTTGAAGAGATTGTTCTTGCAATTATCGGAGGACCTTTTCAGGGTAAATCAATACAAATGTAACAATCTCGGGTTTGCAGTGCAATGGCGTGTTCCACTTGACAGATGATTCCACCCATCTCTTCCGTAAGTGACTTCGCTGGAGAGCGACCAAGAGCAGATCATCCTCTTCAGAAGACAACTTTAGTGCATGTTTATTTTTTAATTACAGCACTTGGGCAATTTAACAACTGGGTTAAAACCAGTTTAAATTTCTGAGCGTTTGCGGTTTCTAGGATGCATGTGTTAATAGCATAACAGCATATGTTAGTAAAAACACAAGCCAAGCCACTTTCTGAGCTTTTTTGAGGTTAGTCACTTTCAAACCAAGCAACTTTATTTTCGTTCAACATGTGATTAACTTTAACCTGTTGCAGAGTCTATGTGCGGAAATCTTTCACGCTCATGCTAAATTGTGTGGATTTCTTTAGAAAAGACTGTATTTTTAATGCTCAGAAATGTAACTGCAGCATGTTGTTTGACCACCACTCCCCTTAATATCTGACAGTGCACTCATGACAGTGTTAACCAGTGGCGCTCACACCCACCACAGTGCAAGCTGAGTGCTTGGCATTTCCCATTACTTAACGTAATTATGCGTGCTAATTATTTTCCCATTATGATTACACAGTGGGGTGGCTCTTATCAAAATAAAAGTGCCCCCCCCCCCAAATAGTTCCGCTGTTCTTTTCCCAGTTCATTGTGATAGTGATGGCAGCGCTTAAGGATTATGGGGTCTGTACTGATATGGCTTTTTTCCCCCACACGTTTTTATTCCTGCTTTTTCTCTCTCTGACAGTGGTGCCCCGAGCCAGGTTACTCAGTATAACCGTAGCAACTGACTTTGCTCATTGTGGTCGTGTGAATCCTGTTACAGGCCATGTGGCTAGCATTTCTGGTGAAGACGATTGTCTGCCTGCCTCTCCTCATGGAATTTAATTCCTTTTATAAGACACCATGTATTCATGGGGCTCCTGGGTCAAACTAGACTAACAGAACATGGCAATGATTCTCACTTCTGCTTCTTCACTTCCAGCAGTAACGTAACTGCATATATTAGCTTTGGTAGCTGATTAGTCTTTGTTGTTGTTTTCTAAGTAGTTTTTTATTCAAAGCACTTCATATTTGTTTAGTCATATTGCCTGCCTTAAACAATGCAAATAAAACGCTTTATGAACTCATAAATTAGTGAATAGCGAACAAGTTTTTCAAGATTGTTCATTGGAATAATAAAAAAGGAATGATTTACTGTTATCTTTTTTATATGTTCAATATATATATATTAAATTAAACAAATTAAACAGTAGAGATTTTTTTATTATAATAAATACTTTGGTGTTTTTAAGTGAAATTGTTTGAGTGAATTTCTCTGTTCAAATGTTATTAATGCATATACATATATATAAAAGTGCTGTCAAACAATTAATTATGATTAATCACATTCAAAATAAGTTTTTTATGTAGTATATATATATATATATATGTATATATATATATGTGTGTGTGTGTTTGTGTTTATATATGCATGATAAATATACACAAACATGCAAACAAAAATGTAAAATTCTGTATGCAATTAATAATTTGACAACAATATATATATATATATATATATATCAAAATAAATTACAAATATACATATACATTAAACAAATATACAAATATATATCATTATATGAGTAGTATTGAACAAAAATAATAAATCATCAGATTTTTTTGCATTTAAAATAAACTTTGTATTGCTAATTACTCTTGTAATTTAACTGTAGTTGATTTGTGCTGTAAGTAGCTTGATGAATAGTGTCCTCAACATCTCTGGACATTTTGTGAGATTGACAGCGAGGGGGATTTACTCCTGATGATGTGAATCATTGTGATTCTGTGGATTATTAACCTTCAGCGTCCATGTTACCCTGTTCTCGGCCATGAGTGAAGAACATCACATGAGAGGAAGAAGGCGAGAAGTGGACGACAGCCAGCTGGCTGGCTGAGCTCATTACGTGGGTCAGCAAGATGTTTCAGTCAACTTCTCCTGACATCACACCCAGATAAGCACCTGCTTCATAAATATTGTGCCTTTTTGCATAAAAACAACAGCTAGGGGATCTAAAGGCCTGTTCCCAAAAAGTCTGATGGAGCTACATGAAGACTATAAGCACCATGAATTCAAGTATGAATAGGCCACTTTGTGAAAAACAGTGTTCAATTTCAGTTCTAGTTGTTTTGTTCAAAGGGTCTGTGTTTATGTTGGTGTCAGACTCTTGTGCTTTAGCTTTTGTCACTTTGTTGGCCATAAAGTAGACGTGATGTTTTTCTGTAAGGTGGAGGCAGACATCACAGAGAGAGTTCCAGATATTTTAGACGTGCAGGACAGATTACCGGACTGATGAGAATGGCTCTTGTACCAAAGTGCTTTGAGCGGAGAGTTAACATGTCAGTCACTTAGTTCCCTTTGGATATAGAAGGGTTGAATTGCCAGAAGGCTCAGTCTGACTGCAGGCCCCGCGTGTATAGCATATAACCAGACAAACCTCAGTATAATAGCTCTTTTGACTATAACCATGAACTTTATCTTTTAGTTCATTCTGTGTTTTGAGCACAGCGAGCCTGTAAGATTCACCCCGGTTTGCATGACTATTTTTCTGTAGTAAACACACAAATACACATAAATATACATGAGTTTGTGCTTTACACGTTGAAGCTCGGGGCTCAACATTAAAGGATTTGCTATGCTGACTTGTTTAGGCCAGTAATGCATAATTTTCCCCCTCACTTTCCTTTTTTAAGCAATGCACTGGTGCTAGAAATTATAATTTTTTAATTTAATGTTTAATAAAATTGTATTTTTACTTTTATTGTAATGTTTTTAAAATGTTAATAAAATGTATATCTAAATTATAGTGCAGTATGATGCATCTAAAGTATAGTCCAGTTTGGTGACATTTAAATGATCATTTCAATTTCAGTGTTAAATTTATTGTAGTGTATTTTAGGTTTTTATATTATTTTGTTGTGTTCCATTCTGTTCTATTCTTACTGCCAACTGCTGTGATGTAGCCAAGATCTATCCTCCCTGAAAGCCAGGTGACATTCACCATCTATCAACATCGCCGGTCACAGCGAGAGGCTGGAACACACGTGTTTGTGTGACAGACCTTTCACATTGATTAAGCTTTGAGTCCTCAGGGTCCATACCAGAAGAAACCCACTTCATGCTCCTAACCACCATACATCTGCCTGAGATACAGTAGTAAAACATAAAAGAACCGTGTTCATAACCTTTATTGCATTAAGTGCATCTATACCAACTCTTTGGTAGATAAATGTTAAGTGGATCAGAGATGGTTCGCGGCTTCATACTGACTTTAACTAGAAATGCAGAGGAAGATATTGACTTCAGTCCACGTGCAGGTCAACTGAAGTTCACAAGCCAAGGCTGTATTTATGACGATCTATAAAAACAAGAATTTAGCATCCTAGTGGGCTCCAATCGGATTAATTGACACTAGACTAAACTCCCTCTCTCCTTTCTGTTTGAATTCTATTGGCTGCTGGTGTAATTTTGCTCCTTTTGCAAAATGGTCAATGATCAATTTTTATCCTCTTATTTTATCTATTTATATATGAACTTTGACCCTCTGTTCTTTAGCCCCCTCAACATCAAATAGAGCTCTGTGTAGCTCATTTTCTTTTAGCTCTGGGTTGTTTGCTTGGATTGTCTTCCTCTGTGTGTCATCCAAAGGGGTCATGAGCTGGGTTGTTTCTATGACAACAGTGCTTGACCAAGACCCTTTGTGTCAATCTATGTAGAGCATTTTGTCTCGTAAAAAGATACTTATGATTGGCTTTCCGTGAATAACCAGGAATCCTATACATTTATTTATTGGTTTTGTCTGATGCTGCATACAATACATACGGAATTGTATAAATAATAAGTTATTACAATTTTATTCCCGTGATGCAAGGCTAAATATTAAACAGGATCATCCAGTCATCAGTGTCACATGATCCTTCAGAAATCATTCTGATAACTTACTTAATGCATCCTTGCAAAAAACTTTAAAATAAAGCATTACCCTTATTGTTTTCGGTTTTAGTATTATTAAACCACAACATAAAACATACAAAAATAAATAATAATTAAATAATCTAGATTAAAGGACCCAAGCTAGATACCTACTTCTATCTAGAAACCACATCTAGGGTCAAGAAAGTCATTAAAGATTTGGACTAGAAAGCAACTGCATTACAAAGAGCTAATAGCAAACCGCTCTGAATCCCTTACCGTTGTACACAGACAGGTAGTCATGTACCACAAATGTAGCTGTCTGTTGTAATCTAGCATCCAGTGTTGTTGTTTCAAACGTGCTAACACAGGATTCACAAGGCCTCTGGGCTTGTTTTCTGTCTCATTGTAAAATCGACGCGTCTAATATATACGTCGGTAAGTTGCTAAATGCTTTCCGGTGTGTCTAAGTCTTTACTTCAACACCTGAGGTGGAAAAAAGCGAGGTGTCATCCCAGTGAAAGTCAAGGTGATTATCAGGGCTAATTTTTTCGTGCCTCACATTAGGCAGCCTGGTACATCAGTTAAGCTCAGAAGCCTCTGTAATCCCTCCCGGGTTTGGCCTGAAACTCCAGCGTTCGCAATGAGCTTTAGAGGTGACTCGGTTCTCTGGAGGCTGCAGACGAGGGTTTGAAAGGGCAGAGGCCAGTTCTGTTTAAAAAGTCTGCTGTCGTCCCACAGGAGACGCTAGTGGGCCTCTGAACCCTCCTGCTGGAGTCTAACACCTGAACCGAACCACTAACCTCTACCCTCAGAGCACCAGGGCCTGTGGGACACCTTTAACCTAAGTTTATCCTAACAAATGTAAGGCACCGCTGTTTAAACGGGAAAGAAAACAGAATTTAGGCTCATTAATCTCCTCAGCTTTTCTTTTGTCTGTCCCTTCGCCTCTTTTTTCCCTTTTGGCAAAGTCATGGCTGTGTTCTGCCCCATGGGTCCTCGTCCTAGGAAAACTCAGTGACAGTTTTGTATGTGTTTCTGTTTCTAAGTGTGCCAGGCCCATGCTAAGAGCGCAGTTGATCCCAACCCACTGTTTTTTTTTTTTGTCTCATCTATATAGTTTTTGGTAAAATTTAGAATTCTACATTTTATGTGTATATATTAGATTTAGTAAAATCTGATGTTTAGTGTTTGCAATTTTATTTTTTTATTGTAGTATTATTATTTTAGTATTTTTAGCTAATGTAAAATGTTGTACTGGCAGTTAGATTAAATAAAAATAAATTAATAAAAAATTATATATATATATATATATATATATATATATATATATATACTGTA
>JAUMHP010025105.1:0-14197 GCA_032361065.1 Enteromius trimaculatus
TCGTGCGAGATCCCATATGTAACGTCTCCGTTCCCTCCTTCAGGGAACGTGGGTTACGTTCGTAACCTAGACGTTATGTAAAAACTTTTTATAGTACTTGTGGAGATCATTTGCTTTACTGGTTAATTGCGTACTGTATATTTCTTCTTGAGTTAACATGTAGTTTGTGAAAATCATTTGCAGTTTGTATTATTGTTACGCAGGATAATTTGCACAATTGTTTTCATTACTTGCAACTGGTGTTTGGTATAAAAAAAATTTGTCAAACATTTAAATTTGAAACTTTTATTTTGCAAAGCATTCTGTTGCATCTAAAAAAAAAATACCACACTTTTGCTTCAGTGTTCTGTGAATATAAAAATAATAATCATTCAATTAAACTTTCTCCCTTAATCCTTTAGGACACATAGACTTCATTAACACTTTAGGTTCTAATAAATAATAAAAAATCTGAAGTAAAAGGACATAATCCTTTATTTCTAGGATTGTATTATAGTGGGTTAGGTAAGTTTATGTTAGTGGCAGAGGTTCCTCATGCCTCAACGGGCATAGTTGTTTTATAATGTATAATTGAAATGGTCAGTGTTTGTAAAGTGTTGAAAATTCACAATTAAATTACAGGAGAACACCACCTGCTAAAATGAGTAAGAAACGAGATGCTGGTCACTACCAGAACCAGGCAACATCATCTGCAGAACCCAGTTGTGTGTCTTTGAAGAGTAATGCATCCATGCGAGAATTAAATACATTCAGTGATGGACCAGTGACCTCCAACCCCAGGTAAGACAGTTACAGTACCAGTACTGAAAACAAGAGACATTAAACTTCAGAGATAGCCTGAATTATTAATCTTTTATCAGTATTAACCCTTAAAGACCTAGAGCACTTTTGGGCCACCTGGCACACCTGCACTTTTCTTTGTTTTTTCAGACCTATTCTAGCAGTTAGCATTAAGCGCCGTATATTATTATAAACAGAAGAACCTGGGCATGTTTTTTCAAAAGGTTTAATCTGGATTAAATTTATCCGGATTTAGTAATCCTTTTTTTTTTTCAAAGAAACATCGGATTGGATCAATCTGATCTGAATAGGAACTTTTCAGGATCACCAAATCTGAATAACCAGTGCTCAAACAGGATAGGAAATCACAATGTAGAACTATTGATATGTAAAGAGCAACAAGTAGAATAGCCAGTGTGGGGTCAATATAAGTTTATTTTTATTTATCCCCAGCAGTCCACTCATCTGAGACCTACAACACAAACACTGTACATTGAGGATATTTATAACAAGTTTCAAATATAGATGTATGGAATTAAAAAAAAGACTTAATGTCAAATACTCAGACTTTCTCATCTGATGTGGAGAGACCAGCTTGTCTGAGCATAGCCTTTTGGAGGCGGATCTCAAGTCTGGCCTTGGTTTGCTGCAGTTTGGTCAGAGTCAGTTGTTCCTCGGCCAGACGAAGCTGTGCTTCTCCACTCCTACCATGGCTGATGACTCCTTTTCTAACAGCAAATACACCGGCGCAGACACACTTCAACACTGCTCATTGCAGAGCAAGATGTGCAATTGAGCGTTTAAATGGAGTTCTTATGAGGTGCTTTGCATGCCTTAACTATCTAAGAGTGGAACCACAGAAAGCTTGCAACATAACCCTTGCCTGTATTGTCCTGCCCAACATCGCTGCTAAGCGCAATGTCCCCTCCCTGTAATGACAATGATGCACCTGAGCCCCTTAGAGACCCTGACCAACCTCCTGAATTCTGCCAGAATGCTGAGCAAACAGGACGTACAACAAGGGTTAGTTATACACTATTTCTGATTTGGATTTGTTTTGGATTTCGAAAATCAGTGATTGACATTATTTGCATTTTTTTAGGGTTAGGGTTAGAATTGCATGCATTACTAATAAATATTCTAAAAACAAAGAAAACTCTTTCTACTTTGCTGTAGGCCTATACTGAAAGGCTAAATACATTAAAGCCTACCTAATCACTGTAGCCTGATGGATGAACAAATAAAATTAAAACCTTATGAAAAAATAGGATATCTTGTAAGATACTGCATGATCCAAAAAGTTTTCATTACATTTTTGGCATGAAATCCACGCTGAATCCACCCTTCTGATGGGATCAGTTTAATCCAGATTTTTTAGACCAAAGCGATCCAAATCCTACAAAAAAGTTCTGAAAAACCCAAACTGAAGGTTTGATCCAGATCAAAACCAAGATTGGATTACGTGATCTAATCTGATTATGTAATCCGTTTTTTTCTTTTGAAAAACCCATTTTTAAGATTTTATCCAATCCGTTATCCAAAATCCTAGTGGAATACTTTTGAAAAACTGGGCCCTGAAGTCTAGATCATTTAAATTTTCAATTTACCTTTTGTTTTTTCTAAGAATTAATGAATTTATAGAACTTTAAGAAAAACACAAGCAACAATTTAGTGGATTTTTTAATATAAACTCAAACAGGATTTTTTTTTTCTGTAAAAGAAAATGTATCTGGGGGTTTTACACTTCCAAATAGAATTTTGTCTAAATATAACATTTCCCACACACGTTACAGCCAAGTGAGAAATATACAGAGTACAACAAAAAATTGTATAAATAATCTTTATAAACTATAGAAGTACATAATATAACCGCTGAATGGATGATCTGCTGACTGTATGTGCATCAGAATGATTTTACCGGGACATAGCATCGCGAATACTTAAACTTCAGTGCTTTATCCGATGTGCACCACTTTTTCATCCTTGTTTTTGGTTTATTTGATGTCAAAATAATTTGTTGTGTGTTTTTCTGGGCTTTTTCAGAAAGTGCTGTGATGCAAATGTGTTTTTTTGTGTTCATTTTTATGCACGATGTACTTTACTTTAACTTTGTGCTAATTCAAATATCCATTGAAAAAAGGCCAAAACCTGTATATTGGTTGAATGTAAGACAGTTTGAACCAATATGTGCATGGGGTGGGACTAAGCATCAGTAATCATTTATGTTTGGGTCAGAGGAACAAAATGCAAATCAGTTTTGTAAAAATTCAATGATGTCCGCTACAGAGCCTTTAAATATCCACATGAGACACATGATATATATAAGAAAGAAATATCTCAGCTTCGTGTCACTTTTTAAAGCAATCAGATTGGATTAGCGGTTCAAAAGTTATTAAACATTTAAGAACAATAGATATTTTTAGCTGCGGGTGGCCGTCTCGGTTTTTGAGGGTTAAACAGCATCATATCCAGTATTTTGGCCTCACTAGGACTCGCTGCCTAGCCATCCAGTCAGCTAAACATAAAAGGCTGTAAGAACTGTAAGATTAATATTAAGAAAATATACAAATAAATCAAATCAGAATCATTTAAGATTCTATAGAGAATTTGAACAGAATCACTGTTTTACAGCGGACCACTGAGTCGGTCTGCGAATCAGTGAACGAGACGTATAACATCAACTCTGCGCTGGATATTAAAATCCAGATTATAGTGTAAACACTATTAATAAGCACAGTAGCAAGATCGGCAGTTTAAGACATTAACTTGTAAGCACAAACACAAGATACTTCTCTTTTCAATTATAAACATGGCTTTATTTGATAAACCTAAGACACATAAACTAAACTAACACATAAACACACACATTCACACAAGTTGCAGGAAGAGAGAAAGCGAGGAAAGAGTGAGTTTAAGAAAATGAAATAGATTAACTATAGCAGCAGAACTCTTGAGTTCGTCAATGAGGTTAATGTTTATATCAAATGCAACAGTTCAGCTTGAATCTGGAGGTTTGTACTTGCGTTGCTTTTGTGGGGAATCCTTCTCGCTGGTTGCAGAAAGGGCTTTCCTGAGGTTGCTGATTGGCTGGAAGCCAGTCATTGTGGAAGTCTTGCGAGCCGATGAGAGGCGGTGGCTGAAGGGGAGGGGAGTTGTGGTCCACGTGAAGTTTGATACGGCAGGCAAAACTTAACTTAAGCAAAACACGAACTCCCACGGAAAGAAAATAAAGTACAAAAATAAAGACATAAGACTAGAACGTTTTTCTTCTCATCGTGGCTAGGCAAAGATGTGCATGCTGGAGCACGTGGTACGCCTCTTAAAGAACGCAAAAGGTGGTAAAATGCATAGCTTTAGCAGAGAGCTAAGGCTAAAAGCCAAGAGCTAAGAGAGTCTGGAGAGCTAAGAGAGAGATTTGAATAGTGTCCTGAGTTTTAAACTCATCTTTGGACACATCCTAAAATCGTGTTTTAATCAATAGAATTCATTCTAGCTTAGAGTTTTGTAAGATTTCTCCTCCCATACCATAAATCTAGATTCTTCCCTTATCAGTCACGTGGTCTCAGTTTCCCGCTCTTGCAGAGTGTAATTTTAGACATGATTTCTATAACATGAATACAATACACACGACTAAGAATAGGTGGAAAGAAACATTTCAAGCAAGATAATTGAAGCAAAACCTTACTAAGCATGGATATTTAAGTACACACCATTCAATAGTAGTCAAACTATATCTATACAATGAGGTTTAACACATGATAATTAAATATGTTGAATATATATAATATGCAGTTATGCATATCAGTGATTCAAGTCCGTATTAGTATATTATCAGGCACGAATAGTCATGGAAAAGGCAGTTTTGTGGAGGATGACCGTGGTTTTGTGAAA
Organism: Enteromius trimaculatus; assembly: GCA_032361065.1. Lineage (NCBI taxonomy): Eukaryota > Metazoa > Chordata > Actinopteri > Cypriniformes > Cyprinidae > Enteromius > Enteromius trimaculatus. The sequence goes on from JAUMHP010025105.1 coordinate 4,672, forward strand.
CCCAGGGGTTAAAGGTCTCATGAGGAATTTCAGGCCGTCCGCAATTGAGGGATGGAGATCCATCCAACAAAATCTTTAATTATTTTGCCCATGTAATGATAATGATTTCCTGTGTCTTTGACCATTATCTTGGTTATTGGCACAATGTTGACAATGTCTTTCCTGAGCTGGGATTCTCAATATGGATTCTTTTGTGTTAAGGTAGCAAGCTGTCCTGTGACAGTGTCTGTTGGATCTGCTTACAACAGGGTATGCAACCATTGGCGGATTTATGTTTTCCTGTCGGTGCGAGGCCTCTCTGCGGAATTTGGCTCCACATGTTTTGATGTTCTGATTGAATCTTACAAGTCTGATTCACTGTGATCCCTCACAGAATCACTGACGCAACCTGATGATCCATTCCTTTGTCCTTTATTATCTTTTTTGTAAAAACTGTAAATTACAGTATGTGAGTTCTTTTAACTCACATACAAATTGTGTGGTGGTTTATATCACAAAGTATTGTTATGTTTATGTTATGCCTTTTATGTTTAGCTGAATGGATGGCTAGGCAGCAAGTCCTAGTGAGACCAGAACAGTAAAAAAGGGTAGCCATCGACTGTCTAGACGACAGATCTTTTTTAGAGCAGTCTGCAAGTTAAATAAAGATTGAAGGACAAGTCCACGTCATTGGCTTAATCAATGCAGAATTGCAAGATCTCGAAGTCAGATCTCAGGTTTCAGCATCTGACTCCATCTCATCATCATCTCACTCGTCAAGAAAGCCAGCTCAAGAAAGAGCACCCTTTTAGCCACAGGCTAAAGGCGAAAGTACAAGCAGCTCGTACCAGAGCCTCCTATTGTCAGAGGGAAACAGAAATTAAACTGCAAAAGGCTAAATTAGAAGCGGAATAGGAAGCATTGCAAGCCGAAAAGTAATTGGAAGTCGCATTAGCGGAAGCAGCAGCTCTCCAAGCAGAATTTGATGTAGATCAGAACCTTGGTGAATCACAGGTGAATCAAAAAGATTGAACAGCACATGACATTTGACACAAGTTAGAAAGTGACATACTGTAGCTATGCCAGACCAACAAAGCAATTGCTTACCACAAACCGCCAACAAAGCATGGCAGGGAGCAAAAGACAATGCACACCACAGCCCTCTTTCACCTGCCAGTCCATCTTATCATCATGCACCTGACAGAGGCAACCCCGATTCTGCCACAACATAGCTGACCAGATTCTACTGGGCTTGAAAAGCGTCCTTCTGCAAAGCCATAGACAACATTGGCATAACATTAGCAGAAGAGACAGATCTCCTGATCAAATGGTTTGGCAAAGAGTCATCAGAGCAAGCACACTGATTGAAAACAGCCTATATCAGAGATCCTGCGGGTGGAATCAGAGCGATCTGGCAATGGCTTGAAGAGTGCTATGGCACACCCGAAGCCATTGAGAAGGTACTATTTGCAAGATTAGAGAATTTTCCTAAAATATCTAACAGAGAGCCTTGAACTAGCAGACCTTCTCCGAGAACTGTCTGCTGCTAAGCAAGATGGGTTTCTTACAGGACTGGCTTATCTTGACACTGCTAGGGGAGTGGCTCCAGTCATGGACAAGCTGCCATATACGTTTTGTGGCTCACAAGTTAAGCAAGAGCATGGTATTTCTTTTCCTCGATTCAGTGTATTTGTAAATTGAAATGACCCCAGTATCAACATATCTCCATTACTACAAAGAAAGACAAGCCAAAAAATCTCCCAGGTTATACCAATCAGCCTATTTCAGTCCACAAAATGCAAGTCGCTGAATCTAGTAACACCTCTGAGCCAAAAGTTAATGCTACAGATCCTAGTAGATACTGCCCAATTCCTAAAAGGCCCCACCCTTTAGGAAAATGCAGATGCTTCAGAGACAAACTGCTACCAGACCGTAAACAGTGTCTTAAAGATAACTTCATTTGCTTTCGATGTTGTGCATCAACAGCCCACATTGCCAAAAACTGCAACACAGTCATAACAAATAACAAATGTCATAACAAATGTGCAAAAAAGTGTAAAAGCAACATCTCACTCAGCCGTCTCAGGAAGTTTCAGCCAGCTAAACCAATGTGTGCGGCAACGGAGTGAGTGCTTGTTCAAAAATCTAGTTAAAGTTAATGCCCAAGGCCATCGGGAATCTCCTAAAAGGTGTATGCAATTATAGACAACAAAAAAAGCAGAAATACTACTGTTGCTGGGCAGAGACATTTTGAGAATACAGCAGATAAGCAGCAGATAAATGGACCCAGCGATGCCCTATTGCACAGAAATTATATCTGGGTTGGGTGGTGATAGGACATGTGTGCCTTGTCACAGAACACAGGCCATCATCAGTCAATGCCTTTAAAACCTACATATTGAAAAACGGTCGTCCTAGCTACCTATCATTCATGAAAGAAAGGAATGCTGGTATTTGCCATCCTTTGGCACTTATCATCCCAAAAAAACAGACCAGATCTGCATAGTGTTTGACTCCACTGAACAATATAAAGGGGTCTTTCTTAACACTGAAGTCTTTTGCAACAGAGTCTGATGCCATCCGTGTTCTCAAGAAAGCTCAGGAAATGCTGTCTCATTCCCATATTAGATTGCTGTTGTAAATTAGTTCCCTCCTGAAGACATAGCCACCAGCATCAAGGATTTTGATTTTTCTACAGGCGATGTTCCCATGCAGCACAGCTTAGTCATAAGTTGGAACATACTCACTGATACGTTTACCTTTCAAGTCCAAGTAGACAACAAGCATTTTACACAAGAGGTGTACTTTCTACCATCAACAGCATTTTCGATCCTCTCGGCTTTTTCTCACATGTTACAATACGAGGTAGACTAGAGAGTTGTGTGTGTTTGCAAGATGCATCAACCAAGGCCATTGCTGCGGTAGCCTATTTGAAAGTGACTGACATAAATGGCCACCCTGAAATAGGATTTGTTCCCGGCAAATCAAAGTTGGCGTCAGTTAATGAGAGCTCCATTCCCAGGTTGGAGCTATGTGCAGCCATCCTCACTGTAGAAATACCTGAGTCTGTTGTAAGCAGTCTAGAGCTGCACATGAACTCTGTTTCTTTCTTTTCAGACAGCAAAGTCATGCTAGGTTATATCCACAATGAGCAGAGATAATTCCACGTTTACATCAGCAATAGGGTTCAACTCATCAGACAAGCAACGGCACCTCATCAGTGGAAATATGTCCCTTCAGAACTCAACCTAGAGGACCATGGCTCACGATCAGTATCTGCTATTTAGTTTAAAGAGACCACCTGGCTAATTGGACCTGACTTCCTTTCTAGTAAACGCTCCGTTGACCATCAACAGCAATTTGACCTCATTGACCCGACAGCAGATCCAGGGATTTAGGTCACAAGCGTTTGTGCTGTTCACTCAAGTGCCAGTTAGAGGTCAAACGTTTTGAACGCTATTCTAAGTGGACCACCTCTTTAAGAGCCATTGCACACCTGATTCATATTGCTCAGTGTTTCTCTTAGACCAGCCATGACAACCACTGCAAAGTGACAACAGAATACCTGGAGAAAGCAGGAAAACGTCTGATCATGAACATGCAACAAGAAACATATGCTAGTTCATTAGTATCCAGAAACAAACAAATGTGCCAAAGCAAAGCGGCATCAGCAAGCTTCGTCCAGTGATTGCTTCGAGTTGGCGGGCGCATCTTGCAGTCATGCTTAGAGATAGCCAAAACAAATCATCTCATTATCCCAGGTCAGCACCACCTTGCAACCCTCCTTGTGCGTCAACTCCATGAACAGGCAAAGCACCAAGGCAGACACTTTATGCAGGGTGCCATAAGGAATGCTGGACTATGGTTAGTCGGAGGAAACAAATGCGTAAGAAATGTACTCTTCAAGTGTGTCACTTTTATATAGAAAGATAGAGCATCAGGTAATGTCAGACGTACCTGCTGAGAGGCTACAAGTCGCACTGCCTTTCACATACATTCTCTCATTCTCTGTAAAAACTGTAAAATACAAATACAGTTTAATTTTTAATTTACATACAACTTATCTAACTATCGGTATTGCGGTATTGTTATCTCTACGTAGCTGCTATTGACGAGCCGTCAGTTCAGTACACACTACTTTAACAGAAAACTGTCTCACTACAGTTATGTTCATCACATTAACAGACGTAAATGATACTTACAGGGTATTGCCCTTATTGAAAAGAAGTTTAAACAAGAAATACAAAGTTTCACAGCAGTAGGAATCACTGTCTAGCCCCTGTCTATCTCTAAACTGACTAAAAATGAAAATGAAACTAAACGTAATATTACTTCCGCTACCCACATTAACCTGTAGGTGTCGCTTTCGTATTACTGATAACTCTTTACACATAGCTTTTCTTCTTGTTCCCCTGTAAATGTATTTATACATTTGTCTACTGAGACATCCAGGCATCCATAAAACGTTTTTTAGTACTTTAGTACATTTGCTTTACTGGTTAATTGCGTACTGTATATTTCTTCTTCAGTTAATATGTAGTTTGTGAAAATCATTTGCAATATGCATTATTGTTACACAAGATAATTTGCACAATTGTTTTCACTACTTGCAACTGGTGTTTGGTATCTTTTGAATTTTATTTTGAAACTCTTAAAAACACGAGCAGAAATCAGCAGCCTATAGAACACTGCAGGATTAATTTTGTTTATTCTTTTAAAAAATAACACAGCAAAAACAATGAATTAATTTACATTTTAAAAAAATTAAAGTGTTAAAGACAAATAAATATTCTTCAATAATATAAGAAAAAACAAAACAATTATAACATAAACAAATACAACTGAAGTAAAATGGGGCACATGGGACACAAAAACACAACAAAGCATTCCAGAGGCATGACCCGTTTTCTTTTTCTTTTTTTTTTTTAAACATTAATGACAGGCTGCGTTTAATAGCTCTCTAACAACAAATGTATGCAGATCTAAAACGCTGTACACATGCATTTTCTTTCTCATGTTTTTGCATTATATCTCATCTGTTTGCAAAAATGGCAATGTTTATGATGATATATGGGTGTAGTTATTCTGCATACTGGTTAATAAATATGAAAAAAGTTCTGGCCCTACAAATTTTTTTTTTTTTTTTTACAATTTATATAACATATTAAAATGTGGGAATCATTAAGCAGAATTGAAATGCATGTGTCTTATCGAATACCCAGTTCTTGAAAATTTGGAACCAGTTTAAAATGGAACCAGTTTTTGATACTTAAACCTACATGGAACAAGGTGTTTAGGTTAAGAATGAAAATATACAAATGCAAAATATATTCACTTTTGCTTCAGTGTTCTATTAATATAAACATAATAATCATTTAATTAAACATTCTCCCTTAACCTTTTAGGACACATAGACATGACAAAAGCCAAAACAAAATAATAAAAAATATGAAGTAAAAGGACATAATCCTTTATTTCTAGGACTGTATTATAGTGGGTCAAATAAGTTTATGTTAGTGTCAGAGGTTCTTCATGCCTCAACAGGCACAATTGCTTTATAATTGTTTTATAATGTATGATTTAACTTCTCAGTGTTTGTAAATTGTTGAAAATTCACAATTAAATTACAGGAGAACATCACCTGCTGGTCACTACCAGAAGCAGGCAACATCATCTGCAGAACCCAGTTGTGTGTCTTTGAAGAGTAATGCATCCATGCGAGAATTAAATACATTCAGTGATGGACCAGTGACCTCCAATCCCAGGTAACAGTACTGAAAACAAAAGATATTAACCATCAGTGATAATCTGAATAATCTTAACTATTCTTCTTTTATCAGTATTAAACAGCATCATGTCCAGTATCACACAAAATGTGCAGAGGAGTGGCTAATAATTACTTACCTAGTGTCTTTAAAATGTCTAGTCTTCAGTCATTTTATTGTAATTCTGTTTAATTTCAGGTACAGACACTGTAAATAAAAGTTTAAAGAAAATGCATAGTTCCCTTGTCTGTCGGTCACTACGACATTATGACGACAGACTGGGTCATTGACTTGGGAGCCCTGATTCGCTCTGGTATTGAGAAAACGCCAATCAGAATTTCTTCTGACTGGCTAGTGGAATTTGCATGCTAAGCCACCCCCGGCCACGCCGGTATAATTAGGCTGCAGCTGCATCCACTCTTCAGATTTTGCTTCGGAGCCGAGAGCTGCCCATGTGTGGTTCTCTAACTGAATGCAAAGTGCTGCAAGTATTGAGATACTTCGAGCGGAGGCTGTTTTTTGTGGCGTTACGGTGCATTTCAACGAAGTTCCTGTCAATTCAGTGATTTCCTTGAGCGTCTCACAAGGTAAGCAGTCTTTGACACGGCTGGTAGTCATCTTTTTCAGAAGATGCCTTTCCGACCGTGTCCTTCTGGTTGTGGTCACTATCTTTCGTCTAATGATGGCCACGAGCGCTGTCTTCAGTGTCTGTGGCTCCGGCACACTGAAGACGCGTTCGGGGTAGGGACATGCTCTCACTGTGAGGAATTGTCCCTGTCTGTGTTACGGGCTCGCCTCGTACTCCTCCGGGGAGGGTCGAGTGCGTCGTCAGCCGTTCCACGTGCCGAGTCTACCGCCGCTGGCCGAGAGTTTCTGCTGGCGTGAGTCACGTAAGAGATGAGTCCTCAGCTACGTGCTCAGGGCCCTCCCGTGACTCCCATAATATCAGTCTCCTCCGGGAGGACCCAGCGTTTCGTTCGGCGGGCCATTAGATGATCGTATGTCGATCATAGCATCGGGGGACGGGTTTTCATCTACGGGGAGTGATGTCTCTGACGAGCTGCTGCCTTCGGGTGCAGCTCGTGTTGAGACTGACTCCGAGATGATCACTATGCTCGCTCAGGCAGCCGAGAGCATCGGGCTGGAGGTGTCAAAGCCTCTCAGCCCGGAGGCTTCTCGGCTCGATGATTGGTACTTGGGGTCCGGCCATGGTGCACAGGATGCATTGAAGGAGCTAGACGAGGGAAGTGCCGACCCGGGGTTGATGCTGGAGCTGCGCTCGGCGACCGACCTCACCCTCTGGGCGACGAAGGTCACAGAGCACGCCCTCGGACGGACGATGTCCACACTTGTGGCCCAGGAGCGCTATCTGTGGCCCGGCCTAGCTGAAATGAAGGAAGTCGAGAAAGTCCGCTTGGTCAAAGATAGAACACTTCCCAGCCCGCCGGATGATCCGGTTAGGCTATGTGATTCAGTGGTGTGCTCGAGACTGTGGTGGCAGCCCGAGACACCCCTGTACTGCGTGAGAAGATTGCTGTCCTTCTGGCTAAGGATGCAATCGAGCCGGTCCCTCCAGCCGAGATGCAGTCCGGGTTTTACAGCCCGTACTTCATTGTGCCGAAGAGGGGCGGTGGTCTCCGGCCGATCCTGGACCTGCGAGTTCTGAACCGCGCCATACACAGGCTGCCGTTCAGAATGTTGACGCAGAAACACATTGAAAAATGTGTTCGGCGACAGGATTGGGTTGCAGCGGTCAACTTGAAGGACGCTTACTTCCATGTCTCGATTCTTCTTCGACACAGACCGTTTCTACGGTTTGCGTTCGAGGGTCGGGCATGGCAGTACAGGGTCCTCCCCTTCGGGCTCTCCCTGTCTCCATGGGTCTTCATGAAGATCGTGGAGGGCGCCCTTGCCCCGCTGCGGGAAGTAGGCGTTTGCATCCTCAACTACCTCGACGACTGGCTCATCATGGGCCAGTACCGAGAGCAGTTGTGCGATCACAGGGAGCTGGTGCTCCGGCACCTCAGCCGATTGGGGCTTCAGGTCAACTGGGAAAAGAGCTGACTCTCTCCGGTGCAGAAAGTCCCTTTTCTCGGTGTGGAGTTAGACTCGGTGAGTATGACAGCACACCTCACAGAGGAAGGCGCTCGGTCAGTGTTGGCCTGCCTGAGTTCCCTCAAAGGCAGGAAGGTGGTGCCACTGAAACACTTTCAGAGGCTCCTGGGGCATATGGCTTCCGCAGCGACGGTGACGCCGCTCGGATTGCTCCATATGAGACCACTACAACACTGGCTGAACTCCCGGGTCTCGAGATGGGCCTGACACCGCGGTACACTCCGTGTGGTTATCACCCCGAATTGTCGCCGCACACTCAGCCCCTGGAGAGACCCCATGTTCCTGCAGGCCGGAGTGCACGACAGATGCATCCAGGGTGGGCAACATGCAACGGGCAGGCAGCCTCGGGGCTCTGGACAGGGCCCCAGCTGCTTTGGCATATCAATTGCCTAGAGCTGGTAGCAGTGCATCGGGCCCTGCAGCGGTTCCGGCCGCTACTGCAGGACCAGCACGTGTTGGTCCGCACAGACAACACTGCGACTGTGGCGTACATCAACCGGCAGGGGGGTGTACGATCACGTCGCATGTGCCAGCTCGCCCGCCGTCTCCTCCCTTGGAGCCAGCACCGGTTGAAATCACTGCGTGCTGTACACATCCCGGGGGAGCTCAATCGTGCAGCCGACGCGCTGTCACGACAGCTCACGTACCCGGGAGAGTGGCGTCTCCATCCCAAGACGGTTCAGCTGATCTGGAGTCGATTTGGGGAAGCACAGGTGGACTTGTTCGCCTCCCGCGAGTCCTTGTACGATTGTACGATTATGTACGATTGGAGTAGTGCTTTCCTTCCTGCAAGAAAAGTTGGAGCACAGGCTGTCGCCCTCCACTTTCGAAGTGTATGTGGCTGCCATGCAGCCCGTCACAATGCAGTGAATGGCCGGTCCATTGGAGAGCATGGTCTCGTCGTGAGGTTCCTAAGGGGCGCCAGGAGGTTAAACCTTCTAAGTCGCCCCTGATACCCTCCCGGGTCTCTCTGTTGTGCCAGTAGGCCTACAGAGGGATCCCTGTGAGCTGCTTGAATCAGTCGAGCTTAATTCTGTCGATTAAGACAGCGCTCCTGATCGCGCTCACCAAGAGGAGTGCCTTGTATTCAGGCCGGCCTACTCCCAAGGGAGGTTGACCTCGGCCTGGGTACATGCCAAAGGTTCCCACCACTCCCTTCAGGGACCAGGTGGTGAATCTGCAAGCAATGCTTTCGGAGGAGGCAAACCCAGCCTTGGTGTTGCTGTGTCCCATAAGAGCATTGCGCATCTACGTGGACCGCACTCAGAGCTTCCATAGCTCTGATCAGCTCTTTATCTGTTATGGAGGTCAGCAGAAGGGGAAGGCTGTCTCCAAGCGAGATTGTTCCCACTGGGTAGTGGATGCCATCGTCTTGGCTTACCAGGCCCAAGACGAGCCGTGTCCCCTTGGGAACGTGCTCACTCCACTGGAGTGTAGCGTCGTCACATGTGTTGGCACACGGGGTCTTGCTGGCAGATATTGTCGAGCTGGGGGCTGGGAGACACCAAATACTTTTGCACAGTATAACAACCTCCGGGTTGTACCGGTCTCTTCCTCTCTGTTGCAAAATAGATAGGTTTAGATCGCTTGGTGTCACGCTTGCGGCGACATATCCTCGAAAGGGATCAGAGCGCCTATAATTTCCAACAGTGCCCCAGTGGGGCCTT
>JAUMHP010025304.1:0-14182 GCA_032361065.1 Enteromius trimaculatus
TATATATATATATTCCATAAATATGGAAGCCTATTTCCGTCACTGAGTAAAAAACAAAAAAAGGTTATTGTGAGTTTTTATCTCACAATTCTGACTTTTTTTCCTGAATGGTGATATATAAAGTCACAATTCTGAGAACATATACGACTGCAGGTTTACATCTCACAATTCTAAGGAAAAAAAAGGACAGATGTGTGACTTTACATCACCTAATTATGAGTTATAAAGTCTAAATTCTGAAATATAAGATATAAGTTTATATCACACAATTCTGACTTTTTTCACATAATTGTGACTTTACTCCTTGAAATTCTGACTTTATAACTTGCAGATGTAAGTTTATGTCCCACAATTCTGCCTTTTTTTCTCTGAATTTTGAGACATAAGATAATCTTATTTTATGTGTTTAGATACTTAAGCTAGAGGGAGAAAAACAACTGAATGGTTCCATCTTTTTCTAGTAAAATATATAAACATTCTCACAACAAGATACATGTATGTGTACAATGATAAGACTTACTCTTTTGAGAATAAATAAAAAAAAGAATGTTATTATTATTATTGTAGTAGTAGTTGTAGTATTTATACATTCAGGGGGTGAGAACAAACTTAATTTGCTTAAACCATGAGGTTATTTTATGTCAGTGCTGTAAGTGCGATTCTTCACTTATTTTAAGAAACAAGATACAGAGTTAGCAGAGCTCCTCAGAGATGTGAACCCTATAGAATATGTTCCTTACATGTATAAAGGAAGTGCAGTCAGCACACTGGCCAATAAATCAGATCAAGATCAAATGTTATGGCATAAGTGTAAGAGTTTAACAGGAAGGAAGCTCAAACAGGCTGGGGTACTCCTAAACAGGACTAGTTTTTCTCTTTACAATGCATATAGAGCAAAAGTCAGGGTCTAGATGTAAAAACTCCACTGACATGCTCTATTAAATACGTTTTAGAAGTAATGTACAGTACAAACCATTTAAAATAAATCTGCTGTACACAATGCGTTTTCAGCATCATTTTTAATATTTGAAATACAATGAAGATGTAATATTAAGGCATTATAAACGACACATTATGTCACATGTCTAATATATTGTATTTTTTACATGAATAGTTTAATATTACATCATCATTAATGAGTATATTGCATGATTTGTAGTGCTTAGTAATGAAGTGTGTAAGTCCATGGCACTGTGAAAGACAATTGATTTTGCTTTTCAAATGCTACTGGTTTGGTTTGCAACTCTTTATTGATGATTTGGTGAATGCTCATGAAGAAACTGAGTAGGAAGAAAACTTCTGAAACCAAGTCTGCTAAAACAGTGATCACTGTTGAACTTTCTTGGCATTTTAGCATTAAGTCTGTGTCTTTTAAGACTGTATTTCCGTACGACTCACTCAAAAGGCACAAAGGCACACACAATTCACCTGAGGATTTAACAGTGTTCAGTTTTGGAGGGACAGGATTCTTTCCCATTACCCTAGTAAACAAAAAGTAAGCTAGGCTGTTAATCTTTTTGAGGGATGTTTATGTCCCCCTTTTTTTTTTTCCACCACCAAAACAGAGTTGCTTTTCCAGATGCCAGCATCCGATCGTCGCAGAAGTTCTTGGAAAACATGGTAATGGGAATCCATGCTGCGGCTCCGTCTCTGTGTGTTTGCTTTAGCCCATAGTGATTCACCAATCTTAGCTGTGAATATTTACGGTAAGTACCTGTTATTATTAGCCTTAGCAGCTGTTTATTTTCTCAGCGCAGTTGAAAGTCATGCAGAGAAAAACTGCATAAGCGACCACACATGAAAACTGTGTTTGATGGGTATTGTAGGACAGTGAGACAATCGAGAGAGAGCTGACCCTAGCCTCGGTGGCTCTAGATGTCGTGGGAGAGCACACTTACTTCAGCAGCCCTCCCCAAACCCTTCAGAAACCACTTCAAACGTGTGCATGTGAGGCAGCAAGACTCATCTCCATACAGCTAACGTATGAAGGCCCAGCTTCTCTCCGACCTTCTCTCTGGTAATTTTTTTTTTTTTTTTTTTTTTTGACAGCACAAAGGTCAGTCATGAAACAAAGGAACACTTTTCTTTTTCTGGCTGGGTGTCAAGTGCATCACACTGAATTGCAATTTTAGCTTTCAAAAGTAAACAGTTACAATTATTTGTAGTGTTTTTGTCAGTAAAGAAGCTGTAAAAATACCTAAACATTGTCAAAACAAGAATCTATCCATCTAAGAATTATTATATTGTTCAAATAATATTCTATGCAATGTTAATGTAATGGTGTGAAAATATTTTTTTTTTCTTAAATGAACTGTAGTTTCTAGTAATAGTAGTTGAACTAGTTTAATAAGTAGTGCTGTCAGATAATTTATCACGATTAATCACATGCAAACATTTTTTTTGGTTATGTGATATAGGTGTGTATAGAGACACATACAGCATATATTTAGAAAATATCTACATGTATATATTTAAATGCTGTCAAAAGATTGATTAAAATAAAAGTGATTTACAAATATTTTCATAATATATGTGTGTGGACTGTGTATATTTATTATCTATTTGTAAAGACACACATACATACAGTATATATCTTTCAAATATTTGCATGCATATACGTTTGCATTTATATCCTTATATTTTACATTATATATAAATGTGTTTAATATATAAACAGCGTATTTCTCTTAAATGTATAAGTGCGTGTGTTTGAATTTATATCCGTATAACACACACATATAATCGTTTGCCAGCATTAGTATATTTATAAACTGTATCATATATCTGTATCTGAAAAAAAAACTATCATTTTGACCCTCCCGGTCAAATATTGCACTGCAAACATCATTTCGAAACATCATGTCAGTGCTGGCAAATTGTGAAGGTAAAAGCAAGATAATGCACAGCTGGCTGGTTCGAGTGCTTTAAAATCACTTAAAGTACAGCTAGCAGTACATATATATATATATATGAATAGTTATTGAGGTGAGAACTAATAATTGGCTTGAATAGTTTTTCTTGCTTTCAGAGAACCATAACATATATTACTGCATTATAAAATAAGTACTGATAATAATAATAATAATAATAATAATAATAAATAAGTAAAATGCAAAGGTGCCTTATTTTATCGTTTTTTTTTTTGTTTTTTTTGTTTTTATAGGGCTACAAAAAAAAACAAAAAAAAAAAGTTTTTTTTTTCCACTTTCTTGGTTTAATATTATAATATCCGTACTGTTGATTAATTCATAAGGCCACTAAAACGTTTACATAAAGTTTCCCACCGAAGAGCTTTTTCCCACAGTTAGTACCATATTCCTCCCCTCTCTCATGGAGCAAGTGTTTGAATCACTCCAGGCCAAGTGTTACGTTTATCCAGATGCGTTTTCTATAAAACCTCATATAGGGATGAGAATATGCGTTCGAGTCAGTGCAGGACCGGAGTCCATTAGGAGAATCCCAAGAACCATTCTCCAGCGGGGGCCCTTGAAATCTGGGCTGAGGGGGGTGGGGGGGTCTCTGGAGAAACTGTGATTGGAAGCAGATGTTGGCCCGAGTAAAGCCATAGAGGAGGTGGGGAGGTTTCGGAAAATTCTCAGGCCTCAGTCTTCACTTTCTGGGCCCTGCCTCCGTCGGCCAATCGGAGGACACCAGCGGCCCATTTGAAGGGCGTCAGGAGCGTTCCGATTGGTGGAGAGGCCGTCCGTGGGCGCAGGGAGCAGATGTCCTGGGAAAGGCGTGCTAACTCCCAAACCAATCCCAGTAAACAAGAAGTGAAAACATTCGATCCAAAGCAGAGTTTGTGTTCAGCCAGCTGCGTTACATATGCACTTGTGCAAACATGTGCCTGGAATCGTACGCTGCGGTTTATAAATCTACGTGATGACGACTGCAAAAGCACATTTTTCTTGTAAATACCAAATATTACATTATTGATGTGGGTTTTGCAAGCGCTGCAAGAGACCGGCCCTTGCCTTTTTATAACAATACAAGCATAATAAATGCAGTTCATGGCGAGCGCTGACATGCACCAAGCTTTTAGAGCTGGACTGTCAGGTATGGAAAGCGATGGAGATCTTCCGCTGACCCTCATTCTACCCTTTTTGGCTCTGACCCAACAATCACACTCGCTTCTCATTGTACCTGTCTAGTGGTTTATAAGCCGCCGTGCCTTCTGAAACAAAAATCAATCAGCATTCCTGATGGAAAGTCCACATTACCATCTGAAGACGTCTCCATTTCCCGTCTCGAATGGCAGGTCCTCAGCTTTTGGCCCTTGGTGAATGCGGTGTGCCCCGGCGAGGGCGCTCTCATCTGGGCAGGGGTCTGTAGGAGTCGCTAGCACATGACGGGAAACCCGGACAAGGACAAGTGTAATAAAAATGCAAATTGCAGGCAAAGCTTGGGCAACCCAAGCACCGACCCCCCTGCACCCACATAATACACTTCCCACCTGTGGCCAAATCTGGGTCAGGACGTGTTCACTCAGACTGAGGAACATGAGAGAGAGAGATAATCAAAGTGTCTGTGAGACGCTGAGTGACTGAAATGACATTTAGAAACTCTTTGTTGTTTCCTCTTTAATCAAATTTAAATATAAATACAAATTGGCCTCACAATAGAACAAATCTTTTATTTACTGTGAACACAAATGAGTAGATTAACCCATTAATGTCCAAGATTTTTTTATTTATTTTCTAAATAAAGTAATTTGAATGAATGAATGATGCATTAATATTCATTCATTCAAATTGTACAAAATTAATATAGAAGAATTTTAAATATTTGCATTTAATTTAAATGGAAATGTAAATGGCCTCACAATAGCTATTAGGCTATAATAATTATTATAATTTTTTATTGTGAACATAAATGAATAGATTAACCCATTAATGCCCAGATGTTTGATTCTTCGATCCATCCATTTATTTATCTTTAACTGAGATGCCTTAAATATAATAGTTTGTGCTTTGTTATTAATTTAAAATAAAGAAATAAATAAGACAAAGATTAGTATTTTCATTTGTTTTAAAATAAGAAATATTATGGTGTTTTGTACAAAGGTTTAAATTAATAAATTAATTAATTATTTTTATTATTTCCTATTGAAATATATTATTGTGACGAACCAGTAGATCAGCTCACTAATGTGTTTATTTTTAATAGATGTCATAATTACAATGATTTTCCATTTAAATACTTGATAATAAAATAATCAAACAAACTGTCATGTGTGATTTTGAGTAAGCAAATATTGCTAAATGGGGGCAAAAATAGCATTTGGCACCTTCACCCAAAGGCTTACAGTAAATGAGTTGAAATAAATATGATAATTTGTAAGCGGATCATGAGTCATCGCTGAAACCATGAGAATAGAGATAGATCAGACACTGATAGTCCAGTAGGATCAGTTATGGGGCTGTAATGAAGTCCCAAGACAGTGTTACTGATCCCTGGTAATATTGACCCGGACCAGATTCGACCGTTCAGGACAATGAGCCCAGAATAGAAAACGCTGTTATGAAGAGGACATTGGGGAACCAGGAATGGGCTCGTATTTCACAAGCTCTGGCGTAATGGAACCAGTGAGAGGAGCTTAACATGCGTCATGAGGGCCATCTCTCCCTCCAGCTCCTCACGGGGATACACGGCGCATTTTGTGAGATGCTTTATCACAATATGATTTTGGAGCACGTATTGCCTAACATCTCCACTGAGTGGACATCATGCACAAGTTCAGTCAGAGATGTGTTTACATGAATTCAGATTCAGTCGCCATGATCAGAACTGGAAAAAACTTTGTTACCAGAACCACTTTGAGCACATAACCGGCTCAGCAATGGATGCTCTGCAGTGAATGGGTGCCGTCAAAGAGCTGATTAAAAACATCACAATAATCCACAGCACTCCAGTCCAGCAGTTAACATCTGGAGAAGTTATTTGTTTGTAAGAAACAAATCCATCAAGATACATCCAACCCATGGTTTTGTAACAAGAAACAATCTCCTGTTGTCCAACATATTTGTTTAGCATTGTTTTGACTGACTTTGTGGATTATTGTGATGTTTTTATCAGCAGTTTGGACTCTCTTTCTGACGGCACCCATTCACTGCAGAGCATCCATTGAAAAATAAATGTAACACATTGTTCCAGTGAACATAGTGGGTGAATTATTCCTTTAATATGTTATGCTCAACCCAAACTTTACTATTACAGTTTTTGATATTGCAGTTGCACATAAAACAACCATGCATGCATCTGTTCCAGTTATGTTTCTAGTTGTGTGTGCCCACTACTTCAAACTTTAAAAATAGACTTTATACTTGCAATTCAGTTTACTGCTGATGCTGCAGGATTTCACTCACTTTCATTTAGCATTTCTGGGCATTTATTTGCTACTGTGATGCAGGAGATACCTGAGGCCAGCCAGACTTTAGCATAAATATTTGTGTTCAGACTCCACTCACTCCTAGGACGCTGTGAAAGCTTGAAGCTGTGGTGTGTGTGTGTGTACTAGACAGAGACAGAAATTCTTCAACAGTCTGCAGGCATAGGACATCACCTAACTTCACCACGTATGACACTTTTGCACTTGCAAAGAGGTTTTTTTTTTTTTTTTCTCTGTCTTTCTTTCTCTGCATTTCTTTCGTTTTTTTCCCTCAACCGTAATGGAAAATTACCTCAGTCAGATATGAAAATTACCCTTTTGAAATCCCCAACTGTAGGTGCCTTGAAACCCACAGATACACCGTGTTTGTGTAACCTGACAACCATTTTTCAACTGCATAGTGCTTCTCAGACACACTCTGAAAAATCTACTTCATGTTATATTTATAATTACAGTACATGCATACTGAAGGTAGCTATCAAAGGAATTGTTTTTAGCATCAGATTCTTTATGAACAAGGGATGAAGTGTGTGTACACGGGTGAAGACTGTTGCATGCAGATCTAAAGCAGACCAAGCTGAAGGCAAGAGAGGAACCACCTGCAAATGTGAACCTGCTGAATGATGTCTGGAACGCTCAGGCCTTGAACGTTGTGTGCATGTGTGTGTGGTCAGCTGTGGACATTAGCAGATTGTAGAGAATGAAACATTTAAGGCAAGACAATCCAGATGAAATCTTTCGTGCACTGGTCAAGTTTTGCTTCCGTAACTTATTTCGATATGTTGGAAGCTTCAGTACGTAGAATCCCATCGTTAAATACATTTAATAACAAAATGAAACAATTTTGAACCTTGATTTAGGTTTTTAGATCTCTGTTCTGCGAAGTTCATGTGAAGAGTTCATTTGCAAAAAGATAACAATTAATCTCAACCAAGCTGCAAGTTGTTGGGTTAAAACAACTCAAAAATACAGATAACTGACACATACCGTAATAACATAATGAAAAACATGATTTAAAAAATAAACAGTAACTGTTTTTGCAAATAAACTATTCATATAGGATTAGATAATCCCTCATTTACATATTTAGAAAATTAAGATTTCATCAAATATGTAATCAAAAAAATGTGCTGCAGTGTACTGTGGGAAGTGTGATAGCCTCTATCTACCATTTAACGTTTTCACCCAGTTCAGCTGTTATTACAGTGATGTATTGCTGATTGTTCGTTGATCTCACTCAAGCCAACATTACGTTGAGCCCTGTGATTTTAAAAATATTCATATATAGAAATGTTTGAATAAATATGAGACGAAGCATTTTGTGCTGCCCGAAAATAGCTGGGATAAAAACCTGACATGTCATTGAACAGAATATCCTGAATGTTTTATGTGCAATGGTCAAAGACAGAATCTGCACACTGAAATACAATATGTGTCTAAATAGAAAATGCTGATGAAAATGCAGAATATCAGACCACCGTGACTGAGTAGCACTATATATCGACTCAGAACACAGACATTTCCAGACCTAGTTACCAAAAGACAACAGCGTAAGCAACTAAAGCACACAAAATAACAGAAAAGTCTCTTTTTTTTGACCTGTGCTCTGATTTTGCACAACCCACTGACTTTTTCTTTCCACAGAAGCGAGACTCTTATTTGCAGCAAAATTGTGAAATCTATCACTTGTACCTGGTGAATCCCCTGCAAGTTCAACTTCAACAGCGTAGGAACACTTCGGAAAGTATAGGCATGGACAACTCAAGACACAAATCTTTAAGAATATTTCCCAGAAATAAAGGTGAAAAAATGAAGAAATCGGTTGCCCATCTCTACCTGCAATGTGTGTGACTCCAATGGCACATCATTAGTTTGTGTGCATATCCATAACCTACTCGCACGTATCAGAAAATGCAAATTATAGAACAATTAAATGCATTTCAAGATGTATTAGTATTTGGTTTGTCTCCTAGTAAGCAATGGAAGTGAGAACAACAGAACATCAGTCACATGATGTACATGTAAATGTACTTATGCAATATATATATATATATACAGTATATATATACAGGTTGGGCCATTTATATGGATACACCAATGGCCACCATGGTCACCACCCATCTTGAAAAGTTTCCCCCTCTCACTGATGTGCCACAAACAGGAAGTTAATATAAGTTAATATTACCAAGCATTCCCATTTTATTAAGGTGTATCCATATAAATGGCCCACCCTGTATATACACATATATACACACACACACACACACACACTTTTTTTGGTTGCAAAGAATTTATTTTAGCTACATTTAAATAAAAGCAATGCTGAAAGGTAATCAATTAATTGTATTTAAATGTAGCAAAAAAAATTATTGCAGCCATGTGCCTTAAAAAAATAATTCATTTTTTTTTTTCTGTGTACAAAAGCTAAGGTATCTTTTTTTACCCCTAAAACATACATTTCTTTACATTTTGAAAGGATAGCAGCCTTGATAGCTTGAGTAGCTTTTATTCTGTGTGTAGCCTGATTGCATATGTGATATTTTGTATGTTTTTGGCAGTATAAACCCATATTTGTATAGTCAAGAAAGAGTCTTTGGATCTTGACAGAGAGGACAGACAGTCATAAAAAGAAGAGACGGCTTTTGTATTTTATTGTATTGAGGTTACACTTATGAATGGACTCAGTGTGCCCGTCTTACGTCAAGGGCCTTTATTTAGGGCCGTCGCTGCACAACATATTCCTGTCTCTTTCCTCAGAAGAGCCTGTGGCACGAAAAAAAGTCCCGGCATACGACAGCCAGAGATGCAGCGCCAATCTTAAGTGTGAGAATGAAAGGCAGCAGCCTCTATCTTTCCGTGATGTGATGATGAAAAACTGCAGCTGTGGTATTTATGATGATTAGCAATGAAAGAATCGAGCTGCTCGTTTAACCAAGATTCATAATAAACAAAACCACAAATCTGCAACGCTGCAAGGTTATGAGAACTGTGTGTGTGTGTGTGTGTGTGTGTGTGTGTGTGTGTGTGTGTGTGTGTGTGTGCAACTCCATACCTGTGTTTGTGCAAGCGTTGGGTTGCTATGGGTGTGTCTTCCTTCTCGCTACTTTGATTCAGCATTATTGGCCCAAGATCCATTTTGAAATAACAAAGACACGCGTGAATCATTTTCTCCACATATATTTTAATAACATAACAATTTAAAGTACAATAAGAAATAGAAGCTACCGTTTATAAAACTCTCCAGCGGAACATAATGATGGGCCAGCATCAGCCTTATCTATACAGAACTGTATAAGCAGACAGGTTTTAAATTCCTTTAAATTTGATTTTTTTTCTCTCTTTTTTTTTTTTTTATTTCTTATAAAAGAAAATTCGCTACATTTTGTCCTGCGCTACCTTATTTATTTATTTGTTTGTTTCCCCACGAAAGCACCAGCTGTCTGCATCTCATATTTCAAAGTTTATAAAATATAAATTATTGAAAAATATCAAAATGTTTGTGAACTAAATACATTAAAATTCTCATTTTAACAAAAGAAAATAAAAATAAGAATAGTACAGAAATATAAAACATACAAAATAAGGCAAAATTGTGGGGAAATAAAAACACTTGTCGATATGAATGAACATGAATCTGTCAAAAGTGTTTTTCACACAGAATGCATCACTTTTGCAACTTTTACAATCAGGACAAAGACTGCGTTATGATTTGGACCTTGTCAAATAAAAAAAAGAAATCATGCCGCTGGCTTTCGGTTGTTGCTTTAACAAGCTCAGGCTTTCCTCTTGTTATTCTACAGAGTTCAGGTGATGCAGCACTTCTGTTGTTGCTCATGGCAGGATTGAAAGCAGCTCATCTCTGAATTAAAGACTCTTATTCTGAGCTCTCATGAATGCGTTCCCAGTTTATTGTTTAATCTAGCCATTTTATGAAACATTCTCTGTAAAAATAGACAATTCCAAAGCTACACCAATCAGGATGGGTAGCACTGTAAACAATACGGCTTGTTTTCTTAGAAGAGCGTTCTTTACTTTGGCTTTTCCACAAGGTCTTGAGTACGAGACCCTTCCCACACAAAGACGAAAACACAAACTGAATCTGACTTGCATTCACGTGCAGTTTCTCCGAGACACTGTAATATAACTCTGCTTTTGACTAAAATACTGCATTTATGAGCCATTACGAAACGTACTCCCATCTCATGTTAGCCGGTCGTAGCACACGCCATCATCTTTAAAGCTGCCTAAAGCATCAGCATGATCTGGTCTTCCTTAATATCAGCCTCTAACAATCACTTTCACGAACCGCCTGGAAAATCAAACGCAGCCCAACAAGGTCCTTCGATCCTGCTGCGATATCCATCTGACGTACTTTGCCAGTCCAGGAGCATGCTGAAGCGTGCGTTTTTTCAACATGGCTACGTAAAAAGGCCTCGATTTATGGCTTCGGTTGAATCTAGCGCTGCCAGAAAACCGCTTAAGGCCTGGTGGAGTGACATTTCACCCACACCTTTCAGTCGACCTTGAGAAAACACAGCAAGTTCATAAAGGCGGTGTGCTATATTAAGGCAAAACTTAAAAAAAAAAACATTCACGTACAAACAAACCGAGGCAAGACGTGTCTTTTGTCTTAATACAAGCGATAAAACGACACCTCGTTTTTACCACAAGCCTGTCACCGTTGAGAAGCCAACGGCCGCTTTCATTTGTGTCTCACACTCTCAGTTTGACTGAGGTACGTCTCTTTCAACTGAAAAGGGCGAGACTCTGGTATCTATTTTGATCTGGTGATCAAAAACAACGTCTTTAAGCTATGGACATTGTGGTAAGAGCAAACCATAACGGAGCGTGACCTTAAAAGAAGCGAGACTGAGAAGAAGCACTTCAATAAACCTTCATATGAAAACGTACAAAACGGCGCAATCTCTGTCCGGACAGCGACAAATTAATACTGACACATATAGATCTTTAA
The DNA here is from genome assembly GCA_032361065.1 of Enteromius trimaculatus. Lineage (NCBI taxonomy): Eukaryota > Metazoa > Chordata > Actinopteri > Cypriniformes > Cyprinidae > Enteromius > Enteromius trimaculatus. Next base: position 11,361 of record JAUMHP010025304.1, read on the forward strand.
AAAACCATAAAAAAATAAAAAAAAAACTTTTTTTGTTATTTATTTTGGTCCGGCTGAGAACTCTTCCTCGTGGCTGGGTATGCAAGGAGACAGAAACAGTAAGCAACTCAAAACTCGTAAATATTTCTGTGATATTCCTCTTGTCTCTAATTTTGGCAATGTGTTTAATAACAGGAGCGTTCAGTCCGAGAAATGTCCATCTCATTGTCCTCTGTTCCTTCCCGGTGTTTGTGCTACTGGGTCAAAACGGCAGTTCTACCTGGACTTAGAGTTTTTCCCTTCCCGTAGAGCTATAAACAATACAGACGCGCAAAGTCTACGGATTCTAAACTTTGGTAAATGTTTTGACGCTTCCTCTGTTTTTGTCCCGTGTGAGCTCAAAACAAGACTGGACCACGACTAAGTGTTAAGATGGAATGCGAATGGACCCCAAAAAATGGACGCCCCGTTTATTTCCAGGGTCTTTTTCAGCCTTTCTTTTTCAATTTCCAACGTTCGAAGTTTACTCGTCCGTGTCGGGCTTGACGTCTAACATGGTGTGCAGCTCTTCGGGAGTGTATCCCAGCAGGCTTTTCAAGTCACACACGAAGCGGTAGACGTAGCGCTTGCCGGACGTCTTGTGGATGATGTTTTTGTCGTAGTAGTAGCGCAGACCGCGACTCAACTTCTCGTAGTTCATCTTGGGCTTGTTTTTCCTCTTGCCCCATCTGCGTGCCACCTACGGGTCATGGTGAACACACAGATACAACAATCATGAGATCATTTGCATGTTGATGTTTTACTTGCAGTGGTCTTACCAACGTTTAGCGATTGTATCAGATACTACTAGAGAAAGACCAGTCGTTGGTTTTCAGCTGATAAATGGCACCGTGTGGTTGATGTGTGAAGAACAAACTCATCTGATCTTTGTATTTACCCTGCTAGCGTATATACATGTCATTTGTATGCAATACATAAAACAATTTATGTCTGGCATGGTATAACTTGACAAAAATAAACTGCATATTAAATGTAAAATGCATATTGGTCAATCTGTTATACCACATGATTTCACATGATTTTATTTATTCATTTTTTTTTTTTATTTAAAGATACACTCAGTTATCACTATATCAACAGTGTTATTATAGTATTAGTAAAAATTGTATGGTGTTTATATATATGTAAACACATTTATTTTTAAAGTATTATTTTTTTTCAGTTTTTAGAATTTTTTTTTTGTTTTTGTCATTTTATAAGATTTTTATTTCTTTTTTAAACTAAGTGAACATTTTATTTAATAATTTATATATTTGATTTATATATTTATATTTTTTATTTATTAATGCTAACTTAAAGTAACTATTTGCAATGTTTCAGTTAACAAAAATAAACAAACAAGCAAATACATATCTCAGATAAAGTTTTTTTTTTATCAATAATAAAATAAAAATAAAAAATAATAATAATTTAATTTAAATATATTTTTTATTAAAATATATATTTTTTTTTTTGGTCCAATCCTCCCCGACTACACCCCGCAGTATGTTTACTGTATAACAGCTCACCTCATCAGGGTCAGAAAGCTTGAACTCCCAGCCGTCTCCAGTCCAGCTGATGAAGGACTGGCAGGATTTGTCCGTCAAGAGCTCCAACAGAAACTGCCAGAGCTGGATGGGTCCGCTTCCTGAACAGAGAAACAAATCACCACTTAATACATTCCCAAGGAGGACGTTCATATCACAGTCCCAACACCACACATACCACATATCAAAGTAGCATGTTATTATTAGCATTCAAGATTTTTCAGTGCTAGATTTCCTACTGTATTAGTGCATTAGGTATGTGTATCCCGGTCCAAACCGAGTCTCACATACCCTTAGCTTTATGTCATTCTGCATGAAAACAGAGCCGGCTGAGACACAATGGAGTATTGACTAGCTACTGCTCAGACTGCATGTCCTACTTGAGCTTTGGACTCTTTATGTGAATTCCAAAGCACTGACATCATTTGGATTTTGCCCCAAGGCTAAATATCTGGCGGATAAATGTGTTTGATCACACAGGCCATGATGTATATGTCTGCATGTCGCCCGGGTGTATCTGAAAGCGCACATGTGTGTGATGTCGACATGTGTGTGAACGGCTGTGTGGGTGTGAGAGAGCGAAGCCCTTGGCGGACATCTGCAAACCAAGAGGCTTTTCTCACAAGCTACAGCATTGCATTCACCCCTAACCGTGCCGGGGGCAACTTTAAAGACTTTCTGCACGGTGACATATTTAAGGAGACATTTGAAATATTGCAAACATGCATCCTAATGCATCTGATTGTAAGAAGCAATTTAAAGACTAAATCGGAGGGTTTATGTGGTTGTGTTGACCTACAGCGCGAGATCTATCCTGTAAGAGCTTCACAGCGTGTAGGCAGCAGCAGAGCAGCTCGTGCACCCGTCTAGATAAGCTTTGCTTTTTTTTCTTCATCTTGTGGTTTGTGTGCAATTAAATGAACTGTCATTTCATATCACACCTGCTGCAAAACAAGAGCGAAGAGAAGAGAGAGACTCTCAATTTTCCTTGCAGAAGTCCTGCTAGCCTAGGGATGCACGATACTGTATTGATTAGCAATTGGCAATACTTTTTTTATTTTTTTCACTCATTTTCCCTATTTTTACATTTAGATTACTTCTGACATCATTTCAAAGCAAACTCCATATAAATCAATCAAAAAAAATAAATAAATGAAATAATAAAATCACAATAAATATATATTAGTTTCATTCTGTATAATTTAATGGTGTGATGCCTAAAGATTTAATGATAAAATATTTCATTTAATTTTATTA
>JAUMHP010025353.1:0-14178 GCA_032361065.1 Enteromius trimaculatus
TGCAAGCCCATAATGGGGCCCACATTTGCCGCCCATGAAGCCCTCATCTGGGCCCCACGTGTCATTGCTGGCTGGGTAATAAAAAGCAATATTGATACCAATATTTTAGAGTCCAAAACTATATCAGTATGCTACTAATGCCGCTTTTCCACTGTAACACGGTACAGCATGGTACAGCACGGTACGGCACGGTTCACCACCACACGCTTTGGACAACCAGGACAGTTTTTGTTTCCATACAGAAGGTAGTGTAGTTACGACCTGGAAGATGGTGGCGTTGGCATGGCGACACTGCCGTGATGTTGTTTTTATTAGACGGCATATGTACTGTCACAACGTGGTCAGTAAAGTAAACAAAACAATGGAGGCGTTACTGCTGCTGTTGTTTGCTCTGTGGCTTGTAGTCAACGAAAACGCCAAAAGACGGAGCTAGAAACATTTAGAAGAGGCGAGGCTGTTGTGTTGTGTGTTCTGCTCACTAAAATCACACTCGACCTGCTGCTGTTCACACCAGACACGCGATGGTCGGCAAGCGCTTCTGATCAGCTATTGTCCTAACATGCGCTAACAATGTGATGCTTTAATCACTTATTGGGTTACAGTGTTTTTCCATTTAAAATGTTAGCTATATATTTTTAATACATAACAATAATGTACATTTCATGATTATACATTTAAGATTAATTAGCTCTTTGTCTTTCATTAACTGGAAATAGGAGTAATAGGAAACCTCAAGGAGACCTCAAATAGATCTGTATAGAAATGCCCTTTCGTTCTTTCTTTCTTTCTTTCTTTCTTTCTTACTGTAAAGCATGCAGCTATTCAGAAATGAATGTTGTCTACAAGACACAACACTTGTGGAACTTGCTTTTAACTGAAGAATTTGTTTCATATTTAGGACAACAGCCTTCTCTGAACAGTGTCTCATCACACAGGCCTCAGTACACTGGAGGTGAGCTATTATATTATTATGTTATACCCAGCAGTTTTGACTTCATAAATACTGCTACACTTTATTGACAATTTCAAATAATTTCTTGCGGATGTAGTACACCTGTAATCACTATAGTTCTTGTATTTTTTTTACTTCTAGAACCAAGAATTGAAAAAACTGCACACCCATCAGAGAGCTACCTGTTTTACTTCATGACTAACTCATAGTTACAACTTAAACAAATACATAAATGTTGGAAAATTTATGAAATGGCATAGGTGTAGATAACACTGAAAATTGATCATCCACATTTCTCTACCAATATTGTATTTATGTAGTTCTATACAGGTGTCTGGTGTTGATGCAGTCTGGGCACTAGTGAAAGAGCGAGATGATCTCCTTGTGAAGTCAAAACTCAGGACTTCTTGCGGCCCAAGAACATGCAATAAAAGCTAATCTGGAAAAGGGATCCTCAAAGACAATATACAATCACCCCCCCCCCAACCTCCTTGCCCATTTTACGACCCCCTTCCCTTCCCTGAATTCCCCATCTCTCACACTCACATTGTTCTGATTGAAAGTCACTAAGAAGATATACACTACGGGTGTTATACCTTGTGAATATATTGTTTTTTCCTTTCATGTTTGATATCAATCTAAAAGTCTTTGTGCGATTGGTAAAATGGTCTCAATTTCACAGCAGTCACTTATATTATTAGAAAGATTGAAAACTCTTATAGAATTGGGTTTGCTGCTAAGGGGTGTGTTCTCCCCCTAAGGGACAGATGGGAATCTCCAACCAGGCGCGGCCTTGCTGACAAACCAAAAGGTCTTTTGTGTTTTTACAACTGATCGAAAGATTTGTTTGTCTTGGTCACGGGGGGGGGGGACTCTGTAGCCCCCACACTGTATGCGTGCAAAGACTTCTGGGGCTAAACCTCTAGATACCTCTCATACTACAGTGTGTCTCCTCGAAAGTCTTTTTAATTCATTGAGGTTATGTATTTTTCTAAATTGAAATTAAATTGGATTCTTATTGTTTAATTGTGCAATTGGCATGACAATCAAAATAAACATCATTTCATTTTAGGCTGTTGAAATCATTTATGACTAGTAGATTGTGAGGACGCTTTTGCGCGCATGAATACACAACCAGGATATGACACACTGAAGGCTTGGGAATAAACGCAGCAGTTAGCACGTTCTCTAAGACCTTTTGATTCATGCTTATCACTGAAATTGACACGTTGGATATGGCACAGACTATGTAAACTATGTTCTTTGCCAAAAAAGCAAGCAGTTGGCGGCTGACAGAGGAAATATCAGTCTCCTTCCAACCTCTGAGCAATTATCAGGCTGGCAGTTTTATGTTATGAGATGGGACGCCAGACTGCGACAACATTAGGTCCCCAATGAACGGATAAATTGAAAGTATAGCTAGTCCAAAATAATCTGACCTCTAAATTATGACACAACTAACTTTAAGATCATGTGGGGAACCAATGTAACTAGATGCATCAAATTATTACTTTAAGTTCATAACTGCCTAAACAGAGCCCGCTCTCTGGCGTCACCATGTCTGCCATCACCCCTATCTCACTAGAAACAGGAAATACCCCCAGTATGTTTTATGGCGCTGCAAAGAAGCCCCATTTGTTTTCTGACACGTCGGACTACACTCTGACCCATGAATCAATAGCTCCTCGGACATTAACGCAATTAACACACAAACGCTAAAGTCACGAGGATTGAGACCATCTGGTTTGAATGTGAACTTTGACCATCGGGCGATGTAAATTTCGAACAAAGGACAATTTACATAAACAATAGCCTGATTTACTTGCTGGGAACCTCCAAAGCGGTTCTTCACATGTGCGTGTGTGTGACCAAGGTCACCGCAACTTCGGACACACATTCCTGCACAAACTCGTGTGCTTCTACCCCAAGAACAAAGGAGACATGGGTGAAACACCCGTATAGGAAATCTGCATTTCGTGCCTTACTAAGGAATTAATATGTACTGTATCATGTATCATGTATTGCATTCAAGTATCCAGTGTTGTTTCTCTTATTGTCATTATGATTTCTGAATTTGAAATGCGCATGTGTGTGTGACGAATGAACGAATGAATAAAACTTAGAAAGGACTTTACCTAGGCATGCTTGGCATGGAAAGGTAGCTGTTAATGTGTGGAATCGTTTTCTAAGCAGGAGAGATCGATATCTGTAATTAAACTTTATTGAAGTTGGATATCAAACCCCTCTTCCAAACTGTGTTGATTACATGTTAATACATTCAGAATATGCACTGCGACGGGACCAGTGACAGGGAAGGGACTGCCCGCAACGCTCACGGATTGGCCTTCACACTCCGTGGGGGACGAAATCCCACAGGCTAAAACATGTTGCACAAGTTCAAAACAGGGGCGCGAACGACAACACCAAGGCGCGAAACCCATCGGAGAACAACAAAACCAGAGGCTCAGCAGGAACAACATCATCCGTGTACTCTCAAAGACTCGCAACTCTATATCTTGGAAGAAAGGAAAGCAGCAGCGCAGCTCCGCAAAGCAACGCAAAGAAACTTAGAGAAGTTAAAGCCAGTCACTCGTTGTCAAGAAACCGGACACCTCCTTCCTAGACAATACCGTAAGTACTGTTTTCAACTACAGAATATCCAAAAAACTGCAACGAACTCTCCAAACCCATCTGCTACGAGAGCAAGGACACCCAGAACCCGCTTCAGATGAAAGCATCCGCTTTGGTAACATAATTGTTTCCCTTCTTTGCTGACGGTGCCACTCAGATTTGAAGTTAAAACTAGGGACAAACTCTCTGCTAAAGTGTTACTTGCCGGTAGGTAGGTAGTGGTGTTTGTATATTAGATTAGTTTTCAACAAATAAATTGTGTTTCATTTATTAAGAACCAACTGTGTTGTGTATTGTGTTTGGAAAGTCAACATTGCCAATAGATCCTAAAAGCTACCCTGCTCAGATAGGAGACCCCTATAGTTCCCTTTCGACATTTCACTCGTACTGCGTCTGCCTACAGCGAGCCAATGGCAGCCGGTCATGCTATTTGCATGAAGGGCGTGAACCTACTCTATAAGAGTGAGGGCGCCCAAGCCTTTTCTTCAGATTATTCTCCTTCAGCGACGGAATCTTTGCTGTCCCTGACTGGAAGCCTTACCTCTGATCATCTGCAGCTGGATAAATTCACCTGCCGCCGCCTGGTTTGACCTTCAGAGGGATTTTCAACTCAATTCAACATGCCTGGTCGCCACTGCTCTGCCTGCGCGTCTCTTCTGCACGCCGCTGACACACACGAGGAGAGTGTTTTCTGCTTGGGACTCTCTCACGCGGAAACTGCCCTCGCTGGAACCGACTGCATGTTTTGTGAGTATAAACATGGCTACTCTGCGCCTCGCGCTCCCCCGTCTCTCCGAGACAGCGGGGCCGAGGACAGAGCTCCAAGTTGGGTGATGTCACGCCGGCGCAGTCCCTCGCATGCCATCTTATGCTCGCTTTCCCGCTGTTTTTTATCTGTTTTACGTTGAAAGAAAAAAGGCGCAGTCTAGCGTGTTCGCTCATTGACCCTCTCAAGCTCTCATTCTCTTCCCACCCAGGCGGGAGCTGTGTATCTTCTGTTGGGACTGAGTATTCGAGTGAATTATGCAGACTTTTCACCTCAGTGTGTGTGTTTCATGTGACGATTAAGTGCACCTCATTGAGCTGCTTGATCACGAAGCTGTTTTACCCTTTTCCCACCCATGGCGAGAGCTGTGAATTTCGCGTATGAGATTGGGTACGTTTGAGCAAATTATGCAGACATAATCTGCCTCCTCAGTGTGTGTTTCAGATAAAGATTTGTGCACCTCATCACGGGCTGCGCGTTTCCTTATAAACGCTCAGAAATAAGGGGCGCGAGCTCTGTCTGCCTCACAGTCCAGCAGCGTGTTTTCACTGACTCTCTCAAGCTCTCATTTCTTCCCTTAAAGGCGAGAAATGAATTTGTGATCGAGATGGAGTATGTTTAAGTGAATTATTCAGACACAATCAGCCTCCTCAGTATGTATTTCTTAAGATTAGTGCACCTGGTTGCAGCTGCACTATCTTTATAATGCTGCTTACAGTCTAGACACGCGTTTTCGTTGACACTCTCATAGCTGCGCTTTTCACTGACTCCCTCACGCTCTCATTTTCTGCCCTTCCAAGGCGAGAAATGAATTCGCGATTGAGATGGAGTACGTTTAAGTGAATTATTCAGACACAGCACCCTCTGCCTCACGGAGTTACTGGCACGGTAAATAATCTAAATGCTGCACTAACAGGGTCTGTAAAAGCGCCCTTGTAGCACGCCTTTTTAAAGGCAGCCATACAGGATCATATGAAGAGCAGTTTTGCACATTCAAAATGTCATAAGTTATCAATCCCTGCACAGCGACATAGCTACAGACATAATAAATCCCTTATCACTCCGCCTGAATGCCTGGCGTGCAATTCCCGGGGTGTCAAAGTGGATTTTGGGGATATTAGAAAAAGGCTACTGCTTTCAGTTTGCCAAAAAACCGAGGCCCTTCAGCAAAATCTTTCATACTTCGGTCTCGAGCCCCACCTCTCAGGTGCTACGAGTCAAAGTCAATATGCTGCTATCGAAAGGGGGCGATTCTAATCGTTTCCCCCTCAGACAGAGAAAAAGGGCATTACAGACGATATTTTTCTAGTCCCAAAGCGAAAATCGCGCTCATAACCCGCCCCAAACACAGTTTGTGCATTCTAATTTGGCCCGACCTGGTCTGGCTTTTTCTCAGTTCAGCTGTTTGACCACATAGCGCTCAAATACAGCTTGGGGATATGATTATACTTATAGTCACTTATACATACTACAAACTCTTCGCGAACAAGCTGAGAGCAGCGTTATATTTCCCTTTAAGTGATTGAACTAATGCTTATGACGTGTGAGGCCTTGGGTTTCTCCTAGGTCCGCTGTCAGGCTTCCCGTTCCAGCCTCATAGCACGGCAGGATTAAACTAAGTTCCCCATAAGCGTCTTAGCAGAAGCAGTACGAGTGAAATGTCGGAAGGGAACAAATAGGTTACTTACGTAACCCAGGTTAAATAAGTGATTAAATAAGGCTTCAGTTAGGGGGAAAAAGGAGTTTTCCCCATAAGCGTCTTAGCAGACGCAGTACTCGTTCCATGTCTCAGGGAACCTGGGTTATGGAAGTAACCTATTCGTTCTTTAGTTTGTTGGCCACAGATTAATGTAACTGTTTAAATATACTTATTGATTAAGATGCTGGACATATTAATTAACTAAGTGTATTTCATGTTTCAAACTTATGATAAACTGCATTCGAATTACTCATTGAGCACATTTGCATAGACTAACCATAGAGCTAATGTAAAGGAAAAATTTTAAATGTAAGGTTATTCCCCAAAATTGATTAATAAATTAATTTGTTAATTAATTTCCCTTTGATATCTTACAAACAACATCCAAATTTACTATTATAATTTAAATCTAATGATCACTTAAAATTGGAGTCAGATTAAAACGGAGCCAGATTAAAATTAAAATTAAATCTTGTAGTGCTGTAAATTATACCGGACATGCAAAGTCGCTGGACTTTTCTGTGGTATGTTTGCAGACTAGTGAAAAAAATATTTATTAAAACTAATGCTGTGGCCAAAATGTTTACTTCTGCATAGTATTACATCATTGTGTTTGAAATCTCTAAAGAGATGAATCAGAATATATATTTGGATTCAATGATGCAAATGTCCAATGATCTTTGTAACAAAGGAAAATAAGGACAAGCATTTACAGTTGAGGAATATTCAAAACGCTAGTGTTTAGACTTATCATTGTGTGCTCTGGCTCTAAAACTTCATGTATACAGGTTTGTGATAAGCATTTGAAAAAAGTATGACTCTTTTGTGAATTTCCTAAACTTCATGGTGATTTCTGTTTTCAGCTTTAAAACATCAAGCGCAAAGCTGCCATGAATTATTTAAATGCAAGCTTTGTCCAGAATATGTCTATAGTTCGACCAGAATACTTTTTCATCACTGGACTTTCAGGCATGCCATACAGCAGTTATTACTATATTTTTTTATGTGTCATTTATTTAATTGCTGTAATTGGGAACTTGGCAGTTATCCTCGTTATTGCTCTGCATCGAAGTCTGCACAGTCCAAAGTACATTGGTGTGTTTAACTTGGCCTTGGCTGATCTTGGTGAAACTAATGCATGGATTCCTAGCACAATGAAGATATTTTTTTCGGACTCTCAGTATGTGTCCTACAATGCTTGCATGGCTAACATGTTTTTTGTGAACCTCTTTGTTACTCTGCAGAGTGCCACTCTTGTTGTTCTGGCATTTGATCGCTATGTTGCAATTTGTTTGCCATTAAGATATCATGCCATAGTGAATAATACTGTCATGTCTTTAGTGTTTGTAGTAATATGGGCATTTAACACTTTTATGGTGGCCCTCGCAGTGTCTTTAATGACACAACTTTCCTTCTGCAAATCTAATGTGGTACAGAGTTATTACTGTGATTATGGAGCAGTGTTTGGGATGGCATGCAACAACAATAGCATTAATATGTTTGTAAAAAACCTCATTGTAGCTTTGTTTCTTGTTGCACCATTGGTCATTATAGTCCTGTCATACATAGGCATTGTTTTTGCCTTAAGTAAAATTACAACTTGGGAAGCACGTTTAAAAGCACTAAAGACCTGTGTTTCTCACCTAATGTTGGTCGTATCTTACTTTCTTCCACTCTTATGCATTATCATTGCTTCATTAATTTATCCTCTTACTCTTAATGCCAGAGTCATCAGTGGATCTCTTTCATTGTCTCTTCCACCAATGTCAAATCCCATTATTTATGTTTTAAACACAGCTGAAATCAGAGTCTTAATTAAAAAACTGATTAAAAACAGAATTGTGCCAATTAGAAAGAACATTTCAAAACGTTGGTAAAGATTGTTTGAGTTCTTCCATCATTAGGAATTAAATTGCCTTTTTAAAAAAAATTATATATTTTTTTCATAAATGCTTTTAGTTTCACTATGTAGAAATTAAACGTGTATAAAATTAGTTAAATTAATAAATTCACTTTGCTACTTTGCTAACATGTAGGTAAATTTTGTTGTTGTTGTTGTGTTGGTGAATAGCAGTAATGTGCAGCACAGTGATGTGCTGCTGCTTAATTGCTGATCCCAATACAAACAAATAGTCCAAAAGAAAAACAAACAACCAAAACAACTTAAACTTGTACTTGTACTTGACAATATTTGAATAATTTTTTAGTAACAGTTTTGTTAACAATTACAGAGGTCAAATGGTTCCTGTAGTTCTTCACCAGGTTAGCACACACTGCAGGAGGGATTTTGACCCACACCTCCATACAGATATTCTCTAGATCTGTCAAGTTTAGGGGCTGTCACTGAGCAACACAGAGTTTCAGTTCCCTCCAAAGGGATTTAACATGAACTAAGATATCAATTTAATAATGCAGGCTTAAGGTAATCCAGTTTCTTGAGATGGTCTACACATATATGTCCTTAGTTTCTGTTATCTGTTGGTCACTAAAAGTAGCAATGCAGAGTATAAGTTTTGCTGGACAAATTAATACACAAACAAGAGAATAAATGGACCCCATAGCCTTAATTGATATTCTCATGCTTTACTTTATTACTTTCATGCTTTTTCAACAGTTGTTCTTTTTTCACCAAGCTGCTTGGAAATTGCCCCGTAGTGCTTCCCAGCTTTTTGAAAGTCTACAACTTTGTGTCTTTTTGGGTTTTGCCCATGTTGCTATTTAGACTTGGACTGATTGAGGGTTGCACATGTGTCTTTATGACAGCTAAAAACCTCAAACAGATGTTAATAAGTTAGAATCATAAGCAAAGTGTAGCAGGACCATTTAAAAGTAAAATAATAGGTCTGAGGGTCTTGAGGGTCAGAACTCTGGCTGATAACAAGTGATCAAATACTAATTTGACACAGTAATTCCTAAATAAATTGTTCAAAAAAAATCATACAATTGATTTCCGGATATTTCTTTTTAGATTCTGTCTCTCACAGTGGAAATGCACCTATGCTGAAAATTGTAGACGCCTCCATGATTTCTAAGAAAACCTGCAAATCACTGTGTATATATATTAATGTCTATTTTTGGTGGAATGTCTCAGCTTTTTGTTATTTCTATATTTTCTGTACAATAAAGAATAAAAGCTAAACATGAACTAAGATATCAATTTAATAATCCAGGCTTAAGGTAATGCAGTTTCTTGAGATGGTCTACACATATATGTCCTAAGTTTCTGTTATCTTATATGTTGGTCTCTAAAAGTAGCACTGTAGAGTATAAGTTTTACTAGACAAATTAAGACACAAACAAGAGAAATGGACCCCATAGCCTTAATTGATATTCTCATGCTTTACCTTATTTGTTTTTACTGGATTATAAGGAAAACCAGTACTAGTACAACAGAGCCACAAATAGTGTGAATACCAAATAGCACTCAAAATCAAGTTGTGCACTGTTGCAGGCCTCTTTATGTCTGATTGGCCTGTACTTTGTCCCCAATTGTGGTGGCCCTGGTCTCAAACCCTACTGATTAGAAATTGAATAATCGTATTTTCCACTTGATACATACATGTGGCATCACTATTGAAGAAAGCCAGCTTTTTAGAAGCTGAAAAATTAAAAGATAAAAAAATAATGTTTTCTCAAGTCCCTGTTTTGGCTGTTATGAAACATTAATTGAATCAAAATATTTTGTGATTGGGGCCAATTGCAATAAAAAAATATTGAACCTCAAGATTAAACTTTCCAAAAAAATTAAAAAATGTTTAAATAAATTTATAAAAATACAACAGTTTCCATTTGTGAATGTGCACAAATAAAATAAATAATTAGAGTAGTTTAATTAACAAATCTATTAATGTTTAAGAGGTAACTCATCTTATTATCATATATAACATTTTAGATGCAATTATATGAATATGATTTAATGCGCTTTTGAACTAGGCTAAGGTGCTTGACATGAGCAACACCACAAACACGTATGCTGGCAATAGGCTAGTTCTCTCATGTGACACTACATTTATTTGCGTTAAAGCCCATTTTTTTGACAAAAGGTGTTTCCAAACATTTTTTTGGGACATTTGAAGTATCTGTAACAATCTCACCCGGAAGTACCGTCAATCCCCGCCAGAGGGCACTCCTACCTTGCAGCTTCACCCAGGACTGTCTGTTGTTTCCCATAACGCACCACTCCCCCAGCTGTTGCTCATTATATGCAAGTCTGTTTAAACTGTCTGGTGCAAAGTTTTGTGATTGTCTTTGCATCCACATTCCTGTGTTTTAACTTTGGACTGTTTACTGTTTTCTGATTGAGTGCTGCCTGTCTTGCACTGCATGAAAAGAGCTGTATGCGGACAAATATGGTATGGGAAATTCCAGCTAAACTCTACATTTGTCAGATGTATGAGGTAGAGTGCTTGGAAAGGTAGCATGCAACAGTAAATTTCGTGAAACAACCAGATACCTTATGGATGTATATAGGAATCAGTGGATGTTTCAAGGAATCCTCACAGCTGGCAACGAGGTGTGATGGCTGTGAGGTGTAAGAGCCTTTCATTAATGGCTATCAAGTAGAGGTGTCTTTGTTATCATAGCCGGGTGGGGGGATTAGCCATGGTCTTTAGTCAGAATCCTTTGTCTTGTCAGCTTGAGGCTTTGCAGGAAAAACATGCTTCACATACTGCTCTTCAGCATCTTGATGCGCTTGAGCACAGGTTTGACGAGCAAAGTCCACAGGAAGCGTCATGCCAGGTGCTTATAAGAGTCAAGAGGGCGCATAACGTGGGTATTGCGGTAAGTTGAGCTTTATGTTAGCCGACAATATAGTAGAAAATTATACCTCGTCAAATTAGCCTAAGTTAGCGTTTGGCTACACAACTACTTTTGTTCCTTGCGTCAAGCTTATTTAACAGTTTGTCACGTCCGAATTTTACGATGTTGTTTGAAAATTCTTTGTTTCCTATGCATGTATGTGAGTATCTACTAAATTGCCTCCATAATTCATAAAACTTCTGGCCATGAAATCCACCCTGGAGGAGTGGCGCCATTGGCTGGAGGGTTCCAAAAAACGTTCCTGGTACTCACTGACCACTGAAATCTTGAGGATATTTGGACTGCTAAAAGACTAAATGCCAGGCAAGGAAGATGGGCCCTCTTCTTCACCCGTAACAAGCTGCTGCACCTGATTCATGACACCCCAGCTCCGGCCATCCTGGAATAACAGCAACCACTGAACTTGTCACCAAACGCTTCTGGTGGCCCACTCTGGAGCCAGATGTCATGCAGTTTGTTTTTCACTGCACCACGTCCCACATCGCTAAAGCTTCATATCAAAGACCGGCCAGCCTTCTCCAACCTCTTCCCCTGCCCCAGAGACCCTGGTCTCATATAGCCATGGACTTTGTCACTGACTCTCCAACCTCCAACAACTATACCATGATCCTAACGATTGTTGATTGTTTCTCCAAGGCATGTCACCTCGGCCCTCTCACCAAACTGCCCACGGCCTGGGAGACTGCAGAAGTAGTTATGGAACAGGTATTTCGCTTTTACGGCATCCCCGAGGATATCGTCACTGATCGTGGCCCCCAGTTCACATCACAGCTATGGCAGGCCTTCTGTTCTTAGCTGAACATTAACTTCAGCCTAACCACCGGTTATCACCCCCAATCAAATGGGCAGGTGGAGAGGCTTAACCAGGAGATCACCCGCTTTCTGAGGACCTATTGTCATCAAAACCAGCAGACAGCCACAGGCTTGACCCCGTTCAAATGTGTCCTAGGATATCAGCCTCCTCTCTTCCCCTGGTCAGGGGAACCATCTAACTTGCCCACTCTGGACCACTGGCTCCGTCACAGTGAAGAAACCTGATGACCGAATCTGTCCTATGAACCTGGGCAATGGGTATAGCTGATGCTCCGGGAGGAAAGAGGGACCAAGATGAGCAAAGACCAGAGGAAGAGTCATGCCAAGCGCTTAAAAGAGTCAAGAGGGCGCATAACGTGGGTATTGCGGTAAGTTGAGCTTTATGTTAGCCGACAATATAGTAGAAAATTATACCTCGTCAAGTTAGCGTTTGGCTACACAACTACTTTTGTTCCTTGCATCTAGCTTATTTAACAGTTTGTCACGTCCAAATTTTATGATGTTGTTTGAAAATTCTTTGTTTCCTATGCATGTATGTGAGAAGAAACCTGATGACCGAATCTGGCCTATGAACCTGGGCAATGGGTATAGCTGAGGCTCCGGGAGGAGAGAGGGACCAAGACGAGGCTGCCACTCAAGAGCTAATCCCCTGATTTTACCAGGTTCGAGAAATCCTGGGCTCTCGGCGTCGAGTCCGCCTACTGCAGTACTTGGCAGACTGGGAGGGCTAGGGACAGCCTGTCCCTCCTGAGAGCCTGGTGGCGAACCTCTCAGCCCCACTGGGGTATCAGGTCTTTCCTTTTTGCGGAGGGCTAGTTTTGACAGACAAACACATTCAACACAGAGTGCTTTGCTGAATGACAAGAAGCTAGTTTGCCGAAAGCATTCCACTTGTTTATATGCATTCTGGCAAGTAATGTCACCTAATATGGGACATCTCAATTCATCATTGGCTAGTTACACATCGATTCAGAGCACGGTCACGCTGAGGGCGTTCCCATAGCGTCATAGGGCTCAATAACATTTAGCATTTTCTTAAATCCCGCATTAAAATTCGCGGCTACAAATGTACAGATCGCTGTTACCGATTGTTGTTTTGCCCTGTTGAATATTTTGGAAATGCCTACCTTAATGCCGCGGGGAGCCCGTCATTTGGGCTGCCTTTTTGAGCTTGGCACTGAAAACATTATATTCTACAAAATTTATTCTCCTTTTTTTCTGAATCGTTCGGTTTGTAATGCGTACCGAACCGAAAGCACCCCTAATAAATATATATATATATATATATATAAATATCCCATCTGAGACAGATGGGAATCCTCTATTATCTCGACAGAGGAAGAGTCACGGAGACACAGAGCCCTGCTTCTCTACCATCTAGTTCGATTGGGACTCAGAGTCAATTTTGCCAAGAGCATACTGTCACCCAGCCAGCAAATAACATTTCTGGGGACAGTAATAGACTCAACGCAGATGAGGGCATCAATTTCGACAGAGCGTGTTACATCCGTCATTCGATGCATGTTCACATCCATACTCTTTCAAGATTTCGACTTCCTGTCCCGTAAAAAGCATTATTAAAGATGCTGTGGGAAAAGAACACTTGGGATTTGCCTACTGTGCTTAAAGCCCTGAAGGGTGCACCTTTCGAACCTCAGCAAATGGCTACAGTGAAGTCACTAATGTTCAAAACTGTTCTGCTGCTTGTCAGTTAATAGTTGATTTGCAGGCGCTGTCTGTGAGCCTTTCCTGCCTGGAGTTGGGGGGCAATGGCTCTAAAGTCATCCTGAAACCACAGCTCGGCAATGTGGGATAGGTGCAGGTGGGGTCTCTGTTGGCACTACTCTCTGCGACAGAGGATCAGAATATTTAATCCTCTCTGCCCTGGCAGGGCATTGAAAGCTTATGTCGAGTGGTCAGCCACTTTCAGACGGTCAGACCAGCTGTTCATCTGCTTCAGTGGCCATTCCAAAAGGCTGCCGGTCACAAAGCAGATGCTTTCTGGGTGGGTTGATCTCGCTGGCTTACTCTTCTTTACTTACTCTTACTCTTCTAGAGGCATCACCTCGTCATGGGCGTGGTTTGGCGGTATTTCCTTATCTGAGATTTGTGAGATGGCCGGCTGGTCTTCGCTGTCCACATTCTCCAGGGTTTATAATCTGGATGCCCCAGCATTACATGCTATAACAGCTACATAACTTTGTCGCTTCAGTCGAAATAACCTGAATCCCTTGGCGAAGCGGCCGCTTATATACTCCCGGCCCCGCCCAATCAGGCGGGCTTCAGTGGGAATTTCACTGTGTGAATAAGGCTTCAGAGTTTTTCCCATAGCATCTATAGCTGACACAGTACTCATTCCCGTGTCCAGGGAACCAGGGTTCGGAAATAACATATACATTTTCTGGCACTCTGACCCTTATACAGATCTGGCCATTAAAAATGCGTCTTTTTTCACGCGGCAGCCTGCAAATCGGCACGCGTAATCACGGGTCTTAC
>JAUMHP010025374.1:0-14176 GCA_032361065.1 Enteromius trimaculatus
TTACAACCAGACAGCCGACGAGCTGTCCAGAGTACAAGTGCTCCCTGGAGAATGGAGACTCCATCCCCTGACTGTCCAGCTGATATGGAAGAGATTCGGTGCAGCGCAAGTAGACCTATTTGCCTCTCCAGAAACCTCTCATTGCCAGTGGTTTTTTGCTCTGACCAAGGGAAATGAGTCTTATGCCATATACTGAATATGGCAAACTCTTGAAACTCTTGATGCAAAATTTATGCTTAATTTTAAAGCTGATTCATATTTATAATTTTTTCATTAAACTGACTATTTTCTTTTAATTCAAATGATTTTATTCCAGAAACACATGAGACTGAACTTAGGAACCAGCTTCAAGAATCAGCTTAATTTGTTTATATTTTAGGTAGATTCCACATTATTTAGATGCAGACGTGTCTGTGTGTTTGGAGCAGTCGAATGAGGAATCTACCAATACACATCTATTGGTACAACAACTAGCATGTTATTTGTTTTTTTTTTTCGCAGAGTCATCAAGGATTCGAAGAGACTGTAGCAAAAGTTATGGGTTTTAAAACGAAAGCACACAAGTGTAAACGAGGCCTTATGTTGGATGATGCACAAAGATGCACAACAGTCTTTGCATTTAAAATAACCAGACTTCATCCCTCCTTTAGTTTAGTTTTATTTATTTTTTTACAGGGGCAATGCAAATTAATCAACATAACTGTAAAATGTGCCAGGATTAGCCAAAAATTTTTTTTATCTGTAGACAGAATGTTAAAAGGTCACCCTAAAAATAGAGACAAAGCGTCATAACACAAATGCATATTATATATAAAAGCACTAAACTTAAACTCAATACAAAAAAAAAAAAAACAATAAGATGGAGTGAGTGTCATGATCACGGGTGTTTCTTTCGTTTGTTTTCATTTTCTCACTAGCACATGGTGAGGCTGTTATTTGTCACCTCTTTCTCTGTCTCTTTGCTGTTATCTCCGCCTCCTTGTTATTTCATTAAGTGCTACTGCTCTCACCTGCTCCAGATTTAGACTCATTACCTACTCTTTATCTTACGCTCATGTATGTCTCGTCCTGTCTCTGTCTGTCTTGCTCAGTCTGGTTATTTACTCTGTGTCAAGCCTGTGCTCTAAGGAATTTAACTCCCTATTACCTGCTCTAGAATCCCAACCTGTTCGCTGCCATCACGCTCCTCATTGTCGCTCATCTCCTGCTCATGGTGTGCAGCTGTGGGTCTGGGATGCCGCTCTCTCCGCTCGCTCACTACCACTGAGTCCAGTGCGCAGGGCTTCTGTATATTGAACTCCTGGACAAACGGATCTGGCCAAAGATTTTTGCTGCAGGTTTTGTTTGTCTTTATTTTTGTTTTTCCTTTTGGGATTTGGTGTTGGGAGACTATCGTCAGTGCAGTTTGTTTGTCCAAGGACTATCAGCCAGCAGCTCGCAGAGTTTTTGGTTTTGACTTTTTAAATTTTTTTACTTTTTCCCCCTTTCAAGTTTGCTGTGTGTGACGAACTCCGGTGCCTATGAGAATTGACTGTGGATTATTTCAGCTTGCTTCGCTGTTTATTTGATTTGAATATTTTTTTTTTTTTGACTGTTTGAGAACTTAATAAAGACCTTTTGTTATACCCGCACCCGTCTCATACCTGATGGCAGCAGAAGAGGGCAACATAGCCAAGAGCAAGCAGTACAAGTTGTCCATAACCAATTTTTAACATGAAACTAAGAAAGAACCAAAAGTATGTAGTCTTCTAATTGTTGGTGGGATGGAGTTCCATTCTCTAGCAGCTTTCACTGAAAAAGACGGAATTTACTTCCTTCAAGATACAGTCCCCTCTTTCCCCACCCCTTGTAGTTCGGTGAGCAGTTGTTCTAATATTCACAAACTGTTTTTGTGGTGAAATCTGGTTATGTATAGTCTTTAACAGCTGAACAGTAATTCTTTAATATTGAACAATGATAAAACTGAACCGTTATCTTATCAAGAATTTTTAGTGTTTGTTTTTACAAAGATTCAAGTGGTTTCAGAGTAGTACTACTAGCTTGCGGCCAAGTGGTTAAACAATAAGTAATATAAGAAATAATCATGGAATGAACGTACATCAGAGTGGAATTAAATGAAAGTTTTGAATCAATCAGAACACCAAGGTACTTGTACTCAGATACAACTTGTAATCTTTCCCCTGATATAAATACATCTGGTACTACACTTAAACTATTATTTTTGGAAAAGAACTTGCACACAGTTTTGGAGATGTTTAACTGTAAACAGCATTGTGTGATATAAATAATCATACTCTTAAGTTATAATCACTATTGCATAAATAAAACAGTGATGCAATCTGTATTGCTTACAAACTATTAAAATATGTATAAATTAACTATTACCTTTATTTGAAGCTGACTGTACCCTTTTTTCCACTATTAGGGCAATTCATGTAATTTTTGCATTAATATTAAAATAATGATTTTGTGTAGTGCACAAAACATCGAACAACTATGTAGAGATGTGTATGAGAATGTCCTGGATCTTTTACACCCTTCACACGTTAGGAGTGTGAGGGACTACTGGATCCAGACAATGAGATTCATCTATTTTCTCCACATAGAGGTTACCTACGTACATCATATCCAGCATCACCTGAAGATGTTTCAGGATGCCTTGAATAATAATCTTCGAACAGCAGGCAGACCTTCAATTGTGGCTACTAAATGAAACAGAGTCTAAAGGACCTCTGCAGGTAAATATTTGTCATACATGCATAAAGCCTTAGCTTGTATCTATGTATTAACCAATTTTATATGGTTACCTTAAGCATGATTTTTGTGATCTGGGACCTCATTTATACAAATTATATGCACACCAATGACATGTTAAGTATATATGTTCATTTAATTATGTAGTGGACAGCACATTGAAGGGCCCAGTTTTTGGCGGGTCCCCTCTGACCACAATCGTGGACAAAGGTTTGCTACATTTTAGATATGCCTCCATGACAGTTCAATCTTCTTTCATCGTGTTTGAATTTAAAACAGGTTGTCCTAAAATCCAACCTTTTAAGTTTTAAAATGAAAAATCTATTGAAGATCTATAATATCCAACCAATCCCACAACTCCAGGAAAGCAACGTCGGTGTCACGCTCAGTAATCACAGGGCAACTGAAGTAAAATCAAAGTTTGAGAGTTTATTTGAATTAACAAAAAAACTTCTTTCCACAGGTGGGTTTTAAGGTAAGTAACTTCACAGGTATCTTGAGAACATCAAAGGTGAGTAAGTAACAACATGGGTCTTTCGAAACATCGTAGGTAAATAACTCAGGTAAGTCAAAACAGAAAGTCAAGTTTCAGAAAACAAACATTCTCTCACAGGTAAGTAATGGGTAAGTATACTCAAAGTTCAGCAGGTGATCGGTGCTCAGTGAGGAAAAAGGCTCTTTCAGAGTTCGGTGAAATCAGAAAAGTCAGATAGAGGAGCAGACAGGTAAACTTTAGGCAGCAGGTAGGTATAGCGTTTAAACCTTTAGCTGAGCCATCGACTAAATGGCTGAGTTGGCTTTTGTAGAGGGGAGTGCAGGTGCTAGTAATTAGGTGATTGTGAACGGGTGGCAGGTGTTGGAGATTGAGTGCAGTCTGTGGGTGCTGATCCAGGGACAGATGATAGTGACGGTGTGACAGTCGTTTGTTAGCTTCAGTTGTTCCTTCAATTTTAGTTCTAGTCTGTAAAATCATAAGGCACATTAAAAATAATTAATCTTGTTGGGAAAACATTAGAATACCATTAAAGGATCTTCAAGCAACACAATGTGAATTTAAGTAAATGTTTTAACAATAACAGAGTTTCGGGAGGAGCGATGGCCGAATTTATCACAGCTGCCTCGCATCAACTAATCAATCTCCCTATTACGGTTACCCAATCACGTCTTACTTTTCCACGATAAATTAACTCGCTTTCCTCATATCCACATCTCGCTTTTGGGCAAACCCTCCCCCTCCCCTTCTCCTCAAAGCTCCATCCTCTCCTCCGGGGGGCTACCGGATTTCAAGCCGGGCGCCGTTCTCCCGGCTCGCTTCCCGGACAGCTCGCCAAATTTGCTTTTTGCTTGCTCAAACTTGCTTTGCTACCATTCCATTTATTCATGAGAAAGCGTGAATTTGTGAAATAACTGTACATTACATCAGTGAATCACAGAGACATTCGGTTAGTTTATTGTTTGATATAATGGTGGTTACAGAAACACAAAGCTTCACAGCTCAAGTTATTCAGGTGAAGACATTATCTCTTTTACTGGGAAACAAAAAAGGTCTATAAAGTATTGAGCTTGAGATATTAATGTGTATTTAGTGAAGTTATTGGTATTGAATAAATAGACAACAAACCTAATGAAGAGCTTCATATTTTTTGATCAGAACTTCAAATGCGTCCGGAATTTGAATGTGAAATCAGTTAACATCTGAGGTGTGTTTTTCAAAAACTCACCGATTGGACGTTTACCAATTCTCTAGAAGAAAGTCAGATTAAAAACATCAGACCCCAATATGAATTCCCAATCTGAATGTATTCTGGTTGAATCTTGTGTCTGTTTACATTTACAAGAAAATTTAATTTAAATCATGTATAAACAATATTGTTATTACCAAATCCCCAAATTGACAGGGGTAAGAATTCTTCATCTCTTTCTGAAGATAATAAAACTGATCCTGGAATGTAACTTTATCAAGGTTTTCCTGAAAAATAAGTATGTATTATTTGTGATTTAAAATAAATCCATAATTGACTCAAATCATGCAAATACGTACCTTTTCACAGTAGGGCATCCAAACAGCAGAGAAGTCATCAGAAAGAGAAATGCTCCTCTTGGTGTCATAATAACGGTTATAACCAGTCTCTTCTGGTTTAGTTGAGGTCACAGCATACACTAGAAGCACAGTTAATAAGTTATTCAATAAGTTATTAGTGCTCAGTGCAAACCCTTTACACCTGTTATTTGATTGTATGGTTGAACAATAAGCCTGTTGTAAATCAGAAAGCAGCTTTGACCTCTTCTGATGAGAACATATAATTTGCATATAAGATGAGGGTTACTGGAAAACCCCTTTCTTACCATGAATATTGTTGGGGAGTTCAGTGAACATTGAACCTGAATGACAGCATTCCATGTAGATCACCATCTGCAACACATATAAGAACTGAGACGGTAAAACTTAAAAACACAAATCAGAGGACAAACCCTTTTACTTTAGATATTTGAGATCAAAATCTATATATGTTTGGGCTTGAAACAGTATTTACCTTTGAGAACTTCCTTTCTCTCGCCATTTGCTTGATTGTTTCTATGAGATCACGGGCATAAAGCTGCAGGAAAAGAGCTTAAACTTTAGCCGTTAAATTAACTACAATGCTTTATACATTAACTTCTATTTTAATATCTATTTTATTAAATATTATAGCATATCACAATGCTGAAGCCTTAAAGAACTTCATGTTTTGAAAATTTAAGAAATAAGAAGTATCCTAATTCTTGCTTTGACACTGAAAAAAACACTAAACTTACATCGCTGTTAGGAAATGAAAACACGCCTGGACTTCCATGAGCTGTCATATAGATGAATATTGTGTCTTTTCTTCCACTGCATGGGAAAATATTTTTTTTGTTTAAATGCACTTATTACTTTCATTTTCAGTATCTGTATTTCAGTATTTCTGTCCACATTCATATTTGTATCTCAGCAGTAATATGACACATTGAGTTATGCTATAATGAGATTGTTTGTTAAAGTTAGACCTTGTGATGACTTTTGGATTTCTCTTTTTCACAGCCCTTCTGTCTCCTTTGAGAGCAGCCAGGAAGTTTTCAGGTGTTACGTCCTGTAAGACAGTCAGTGTTGTGTTTAGGTTTAAGATGAAATCATATCCAAGTTCTGTGATTGACAGAAAGAACATCACCGTTCCAGTGTAATCTTTCAGAACACCAGGATACACATTCGGTCCGTTTGGTTTATTGATAATATTTCCTGGATAAGGGTTTCTATGAAGGAAGATAAAACATTATGTGGGACATTATTTCTGCCCTCAATATTCTGAAAGCAATATTACACAGGTTGATGGCAAAACAGAGAATAATTCCATTGAAATGTGTTAAATATGCTACAAAATATCAGCAATGAGCTGAACATGATTTTCAAAAATATACAGGAAGTCTCTTACTTCTCATTATAAGCGATATCATCATACATCATCACCACAATCTGATCATCAGGAATCCCATTCTGACGCATCATCTGATAGGCGTGACAAACATTGGCCTGAAAGACAACAATAGCATCACGTGACAACATCAAACGCAAACGCCACAGGATTTTGGGTTAAAACAGCCCAGCATATGTTCATTGATTCAAATATTTATTTATCCAGCCATTGGTTATGTTTTTAGAACATATCTGATAGAGCATGTTGCTAACAACACCAAAGCCACAAATCTAACACTCAGGAAAGTGCATTTAAAATAAAAAAAAATAAAAATATATATTCAGAAATCCTGTAAAACACAAACCTGGAAGCTGTAATCTTTCCATCCCTTGGAACCAGCTAGAAGCATTACCCACTGTTTTCCATTTTCCATTTCAAGTGCAAAATCTAAATTAGTTAACATAAGTTGTTAACATAATGTATCGATTGAAATATTCATGCAATTTAGTTCAAGAACACATGTATTTTTATACTCATATGGATTGTCAGATGATCCTTCCTTTGTCAGTTTTTTTTTTAGCATCACTTTCAAAATCATTTATTCGGGTGAAGAACACTCACAATGTGTCTTACAGTAACCAATCACAGTTTTTACCTCAGCTCTCATACTACCTCCTAAGAGCAGATAGCTACAGTATGATGTTCACTGGAAGTTGTTTTATGAAGCACCAGAAGAGAGTTTAATGTAAACAACATTTCATCTTTTATTTTTGGTGAACCAACTACACAGGTTTGGCACATGAATGTTCAACTTTAACATGAATCTACAAAATTAACATTTACAACCGTTTTCATCTAAAAAGCTTTGGATAAAATTAACTACTAAATGGAGAAATGATAAACAAATCATGTAAATCTAACAACTGGAAATAAATGGGCTCAGCTAACCATCCCTGTAGGTGTTTTATTTTTGTTATTCATCATCTTACACCATGTACATGCAACGCTGTGACAAGCAATAAAATGTATCTTTTCCATGTTAAACAAAATTATGAATTTTGTTTCTGAATAAATTAACATTTAAATTATTTGGTTTGACATTGACATGGTGCCACCTACTAGTGGCTTTACTGGGGCAGTCGTGGCCTAATGGATAGAGAGTTGGACTTGTAACTTGTCGCGGGTTCAAGTCCCAGGTCCGGCAGGGATTGTGGGTGGTGGGAGTGAATTCCCAGCACCTGAATTCCCACGACTGAGGTGAGACCCTTGAGCAAGGCACCGTTCCCCCAACTGCTCCCCGGCGCTGCATCAATCGCTGCCCACTGCTCCGGGTATGTTTATGGTGTGTGTGTGTGTGTGGGTTTGTGGGTGGTTTTTCACTTCTCACTGCTGTGTGTGTGCATGTTGGATTGGTTAAATGCAGAGCAAGTATGGGTCACCATACCTGGCCACAAGTCATTCCACTACACTTTAATTTCACATTTAAAGTATCTTCATTTTTAAAAATAATTTAAAATATAATAATTTCAAACATCAGTTTTCAAGATTTTACGTTTCAAATATCAAAACATTATTTATGCATTTTTAACTGCAGGTTAGCATTCTATGTCCCTCTGAGCTGCATTAAACTGTGAAAATCTAAATGCCACTTCAGATGCATTTCAGAGATTCATTTTGTTGATACTGATACAACAGCATTCCAACGTCATATTGAGTGTTTGCGACTTCAGCTGCTTTGTCGTAAGTTGTTAAAACGTGACAGATTAGGTAGTTAAATGTTACATTTTATGGTAAATACAATGTTATTCCATCTACCATTAGTCTTTCATTTATTCTTTGTTGATTATGTTTTAAACGCTTATTTTAACAATCTTTTTCTTTTGTACAAAGATATGTCTGCTGTTAGCAACAGCACCTACTGAGATAAAAGATATGTGAGCGAACAATGTTTACGTTTACTTAAGGATTTTTATGTTCTCGGCTACAACGGTGCAACATGTCACAAACCGTGCCTCTGTGGCTCTCTCCGATCGCCACCAGAGGGAACCCTCACCTGAGTACTAACTTCCCATAATCCCCGAACCTAGGGCTAATCACCAGCACATCATTATCTCCCCTTTAAAAGCCATGCTTCCGGACAGTTCAGAAGTGAAATCTTGTTTGCCCACGGCAACATTTCTGAGTGTTCTCATTAGAGGTTTCCCTTCTGTGTATTACCTTGGACTGTTTTCTCTTCCACGACTGTTTGCTGCCTGTCCTGACTATTCTGCCTTATCCCATTTATGATTGATTGCTGCCTACCCCGATCTCAGCCTGATATCTGTTTACAATTCTGCCTTGCCTATATTGCTCCATTTCTGTGTTACTGACCCTGCCTGGGGACCTTGATCAAAGCTTTTGCAAATTCATCTGAATGCTTCTGACTCCTCATTACACAACAGCTTACTTTCGGGCAACATAGGCGTTTCATTCCCAGCTGTTGCTTAAAGTCCCTATTACCTCCGTCTGAGACAACGTAGCTGCAGATGATCTTGTAATTCAGTGTTGCTCATTTTGCGACTCTAGAGCCTCATGCGACTTGGCACGCTTTACTTTGTGACTCACATGGCAATAAATACTAAGATGATATGATTATGCAGTCACTACAGATATTTCATAAAACATTTTAAAACAAGCATGGCTATAACATAAACTCACACAATGTTTACACTGGATGTGAGTGGCGCAATCCGACAAAAGACAATAGCCAGTGATGTTCTTTTTTCATGAACCCATAAAAACTTCTGCGTCCTTGGAAGACAATTTAAGATATTTTAGATGAAAACCAGGAGGCTTGCGACTGTCCCAAGTAATAAACACTGTCAAAATATAGTAAAGTATGAAAAACATCTTCAGAATACTGCCATCAGTGGTTAAATCTGAATTTTATGAAGTGACGAGAATACTTTTTGTACACAAAGAAAATGAAAATAATGACTAGTTGTTTAATAATTCGTCTTCTGTCTCTTCTCATCACTGTAGCTCCATTTTGGAGAATATCTGCTAGATGCAAACTATGTATGTTCTTCTGCTATATGTATTTACTCTTTGATTTGAACAAAAACAGCACATCATTGTGGTGTAGCTATTCTTCAAAATGTTGCGACAGTGATGTAGAGAGATTATAACTTTGTGAGATTGGGATGAACTAGATGGGTTACAGCTTTTTAATAGTTACATGGAGTTTTTATACCTTATTCAAAATTCAAAAGTTTGAAAAATGTGAAAGATTTTATCTCGGAATTGCAACAAGTAGCCTAATAACCAATGGATTGGACAAAAAAAAGTCTATGCATTAAGGATATGACTCGCAATTAAAGATTTTTAATTTCAAATTCCAACAACACAATAATAATAAAACAATAATAGTCCTAGCCTACATGATAGACACTAAATAAAGTTTTTTCGGGCTATTAAAAAAAAAAAGTTTGCTGCATGATGAAAGAAAATCTGCTAGACACAACAGAAGTTGTCTATTTTTTATGGTAAAAACAAAAAATTAGAGCCTATAAGCAGCTATAAAACTATAGTACAAAATTTATATATACAAATCATAAAATAAAACACAAATTAATGGCATTCATTATAAAGACTATATAAAGGTCTAGCCAAAGCGAATGTATTTAATTAGAAACTGAAACGAGAAAATGCTCAGGCGCGATTGCTTAAATTTATTTTTATTTAGGCCTGCACAGACAATAAAAACAAAACATTCACAGAAATAAAAGTAAACTCTGGGCAGACTTAAGCAGTTTTTTATTATTATTATTTTTTTTTTTACAAATTATTAATGGGATATATATTTCGTTTAGGACTATTTATTTTATTCCTCATATATAGGCATATATCGTTTTATTGTCTTCTTCTCCCTACACAGAAGAGCTGCAGGTGCGATATGTGTCTGAATCCTTATTTCTGTGCTGCTATATTCTAACGTTTTTCACTGCGCGTATCCGCTACTCCGCATAGGAGTGAAACACAGATAGAAAGGGGGCCTAAAGTATTTCTATTAACAGCGCAGCCCTAAAATAATATCTTACAGAAAACACTTTGATGAAGACGTTCACACTCAAAGCCTCTAGCACCACCCACTGGTAAAGACGTCTAACAGCAGATGGCTTCTTGGATCTGTAATCTACTGCTTTTCCTGCAGTTCCCGGAGGTGTGCTCTGTCGAATTTGAAGCACTGAATTTGAACCAGCGAATTTGTAAAGTGAAACCGAAAGTTGCCTGACGAATATTTTGCTGGAATTATTAAACAAACTGAATATTTTGAATATGAACTTTGTGAGGTGAATATTGATTACTGAATTTTAACAATAAAAATGTTTGTGAAATGTTTCCGTTTGAAATATTTACTACGTAAATAAATAACCATATTAAAATGCAGCGCATAAAAAAGCCATGAAAATACAATGCATTAAAATGCAAGCACCGTTAATTGCAATGCTTTTTTTTTAGATTTGTGGAATTCAAAATGCTTTTTATTTCAAATACTTTTGGCAGGATTTTTTTTCCATAGTACTGGCGATAAAAAAGAAAAAAGGAGTGGCTGGATTCTTATCATTATAGGGAGTTTGTCTACACACACTGCCAAAACACATTAACACTAAAACACTGATACTAAATACACTCGGAGCAGTATTAACCCCTGAAGGTCCTCCCAATAACGTCCCCCAACCCTTGAAAGAACTTCACATCATGACCATCTCTGAACATTCTTGGAACATTTTGAATACCTGCTGGGGTGTTTTGAGAATGTTTTGGCAACATTAAATTTATACAGTAAATACAGTATATGAGAATGTATATAAGACATATCCATGTCTCTAAATATTAAGAAAAGCAACTTTTTTTTTATATCAACAGTCAATAAGAATGTTAAATATAAATGGGTTTGAATAGTATTTCACAAAGTGATTACTTGTATTATTAGAATTATAAAATGAGTATCATTATTAATGAATGTAATCATTAGAAATGAATACATTGTATATATTGCAATATATTGTATACATACATTGAATATATTACAAGTCATAATTACATTTTAAGCATGTGATGATAAAAAGGACAGCTTAAATTTTATGAAAACCTAAAATAGATACACAAGGAGTCACCTTTAAGCACTTTTATAAGCATGAATAAGAAAACTTACTTGATGATGATGATATGGTTATAATTTCTCTCTAACCTCTAACCAGTTGTCTAACCGTGATGTGCTGCTCACTGATAAGGAGAAGGTGTGCATATAAATATATATACACACAAACACAAACACACACACACACTGTATATCAGTCTAAAAATAGATTTTTCTCCACGCTCTCATTTATGATTGTCAAGCATGCCTTATGCAAATGAAACAGTTTTTCCAGTAAACAGACAATTGTTCTTGTAACTCAGTCATTCCTTTGTATGACACATTCATTTCAGGGCTGCATTCCACTTAACTTTTAGACATGTACTCACAAACTTCCTTAAACAATAGACGTGTTTCCATTACCTTTCAAATTGTGCAAATTACCATTGCGAACTGAAAATACGCCTAACAATTTCTCAGAAACTCCTGTATAATTGCGAATAAATTTTTATGCTCGCATGAGGTGTTTTTTTCAGGCAAGAAACACTTAATACGTGTTCATTCAAGAGTTTAAGGGTTCAAGAGTTTCCCTGCCATTAATGCTTAGACGGTTTAAACTGCAGACGTCTGCGGTGCCGTTCAGGTCTGATACGACACTAAAGCTGTTTGCATCCACTCGGTTGATGCTTGTGTTTATTCGAGCCTTGCTGCGAACATTTCTGAAGTATTTCTACGTGCTGCTTCTGTAAAGATACACACATACGCCTCCTTTGTAAAAATATATCCAAAATCCGTAAAATCTCGCCAAAAAAATCTTTATTATGACTTCTTGCAAGAGGCAAAGGGTTACGTTTTAGCCAAATAATGTTGGTTAATGGATTTCAAATATCGCCAAAGTTTTGTGCAGATCTGTAATGGAAACGCAGCTAGTGACATACATCCGAGTGAACAAGGCGATGTGAAGTGAAAGGCATAAGAAAACACACTGAACTGCAGCCCAGGTTTTGGAGTCTCTACTAATGAGCTGATGAACTGTGTGAGATTAAGAAGACATGGAAAACATGCAGGGTTGGGGGGGGGGCTCTACGACTGTGCTTGGGAACCACTTCAAAATGTGCAAAATTTATTTGGATGAACAATAATTTAAACAAGGATTTTGTGATTTTTTTATATAACATCTCCATATTATCAGCAGAATTATACAGATTACATTACAATAAACTGAAATCAAAAGCAACTGAAACAATTTTTCCCCAAAAACTGGTTTAACTGGTTATTCATGTCTCCTCTGATATGACCAAAGAAACTTTAACTCTATTGTTTGTTTGCTAAGGTGAAACGGGACTTTCTGTAGTAAACAAATTAAAGTGAAAGTGAAATTACTTCGGCTTTTTACTGTCAGGGAATCACCTCCGTCTCCACCACGTTGACATCACATTGTATTTTGTCTGCTCAAATACACAGCCATCTTTGCTTTTTCCAAAATTATAGTAAACGTCTCAGATAAACCTAAGCAAGCTCTCAATTTAAGTGTCAACTTTTTAAGCAAAGAGTCATTTACATGAACAGAGTGCACCTTCAAATGAGAGGCGAAAGAAAGAGCATTGTCTATACTTGCACCTGTGAACTGAATCACATGTCCCAACATCTCTACATTAGACAAGCATAAACGTTGAAGTAAACTCAAACCCATTTGGCAAGTCATACCTAGACGAGTTCTATACACACGTGGTTCTTGAAGAAGCAAATACAGTGAGCTGTGATGTTCTGTCCTCTCTTTTTTAAACTAATTCTAAACTTTAAAAAGTCCAGGATAGAAGCTTGGTAATCCTAAAGTGTTGACTTGTGTCGGCTCCATCAGAAACAAAGTTCTGTCTATTCCAAGTCCCCCACACTTGTTCAGAATAGTACATGCCAATGACCTCCTTACCAAATTAAGACAAAAAGTTGTGAAATTTCTAACAAATCCCAAATAAGTAAAATGTTATTAGAAATCAACCTGCCAGGGATACAGTAGGTCTGATCGGGATAAACAACCTGATCCATCACTTTACTAAGTCTACTTGCCAGTACACTAGAGAGTAATTTATAATCAGTACAAAGCAGAGACACTTGTCTCCAATTCACTGCAGGTTAACTTTTTTTGGCAGCAGTGTTGGTATCCCTTCTTCATCCCTTCTACTACTTAATGGCTACTTTGCTAGACTATCATTCAACACTACTAAAAGATCCTCTCCAATTACAATCCAAAAAAACTAAAACATCTAAACCTGGAGTTTCCCTGCTCTGCATACTTTGCAAAGCAGCATACAGTCCATCTGAAAAATATCTTCCTCCAACACTGCACTACTTTCCTTTTTGACCTGAGGAAGACCAGTATAAAAACTCTGAGCTAACACTTGCTCATCTTGGTGCTCGCACTTATAGAAGTTACTGTAAAAACTAACAGCATGCTTACGAATAGCAGTATGATCAAATAACATCTGCCCATGGTCGGATTTTAAACTATGAATGAATATTTTTTATTTATTTTTTTTTCACTCCAGTCAAAATATGCTTACAGTAAAAACCTTCAGATATGATTATAACACTCATAAGCCAGACGTACCGGCTGGCCCAGAGTGTCCTACTGTGTTTGTAACTAGGCAGCGACTGATGTCAAAAAGCAGCAGTCAGCGAGCACAAGTCATAAATTTACTCTCGTAATATACAGAGTTTGTAATAATAACTTTAGCGCCTTACAGCGCCGTCCGAGTGATGTGAACACACTCTCAGCCTCTAGTATACCGGGAGTGCCGGATAACTTAGAGTGAAAGTTATTTTCAGGCTATACTGAAGTAGAGAACTGCAGCTTAGGTAGCCCATAGTC
>JAUMHP010025573.1:0-14162 GCA_032361065.1 Enteromius trimaculatus
GTGATAATCCCCGGAAGAGACAAAGACCACTCCTCTAATGGGCCGTTAACAGGCCATCAGTGACACTGACAGGTAAGTCAGCTGGAAAGAATAGGGGACTCGATAGGGCCGCTGCCGGATGATGGTTCCTGGTGGTGTGAAGATGTCGTGTTGGATTACCGACATGTGGTCGGGGGTCTCCGAGAACACATCTTGGAACTGACCGACCAGGTGCTGCAGCTCCGTCTTCTGGGCGGCTGACAGATGGGAACTCATGTCGGTTGGGCCACCCTATTGTAGTGGCGTTGTTGGGCCTGCTGCGCCTGGACCAAGTGCTCCCAGACTAATGGCATGACCTGGTCGATCCTCTCCCTCATCTCGGTGACGTGTTCCACCACAGTGTGATATGCTGCCGGCTGCTTCTCCCAGGCTTCTCGGGCAATGTCGAGCAATACTCGGGGCTGGCGTCTGAAGAGCAGTTCAAACGGGGTGAATCCAGTCGATGCTTGAGGGACCTCTCTGATGCCGAAAAGGACATATGGAAGAAGATGGTCCCAATCCTTGCTTTAAACGCCACCCGTCGCAGCATCTGTTAAAGCGCACGTCGAGGCCGTTGGTCTGGGGGTGGTAGACCGGTGTTCTTATCTGCTTCACTTTCAGCAGCCGGCAGAGGTCAGCCATTAGTCGGGACATGAATGGGGTGCCCTGGTCGGTCAGGATTTCAGATGGCAGGCCAACCCGGCTAGCCAACAGCTCCTGAGCGATGGACTTGGAGGTTGCTGTTCTAAGGGGAACAGCCTCAGGATACCTGGTGGCGTAATCGACGTCCGCTGGCAGGTCGGGCACTCTTGGCAGAACCTCCTGACTTCTGCCTCCATCCCAGGCCAGTGAAAACGATCCCGTATCCTCTGCAGCGTGTTTTGAGCTCCTAAAAGACCTGTCAGCGGGTGAGAGTGAGCCAGCTCTAAAATTGTCTCCGTCTTATTTTTAGGAACAAGCAAGAGATGTTTTACCTCCCCCCTCCGCTTGGTGATACAGTACAGCAAACCGTTTCTGATGATGAAGTGCGGGAGAGGATGAGGTCCGGGGTGGATCTCCTGGTCCTCCAGGAACCGAACCTGGCTCCAGCAATTTTTGAGTCTGTCATCCTCACGTTGGGCCACCCCGAAGGAGCCCCCACCCGTGACCTGTTGAAACGCATCATTATAGACATTGGCATCACGAGAGGGGGGCTCACCATCTCTCCCACTGTCCATTGTCAGAAGGGCTGGTCGGCGATGGGCACCCCGCGATGGCCTCGGTGTCCTGCGGCGTGAAGGCGGGGCAGGTTGTGTGGTTTGGACCAGGGCCTCTTCAAACCCCGGCCAGTTGTGGCCCGGCAACACAGGAACAGACAAGTCTTGTAGAGCTCCCACCTCTAGCCTCCATTTTCTTCCTCCCTGACGCAGTGTGACCAGGTAAATAGGCACCTGTCGAGTGTCCCCATGGACGCAGGTGATCGGAAGGGAGCCACGGGAGACTGGCCGGGGTCCCAACACGTCGGGTCTCACCAGAGTGATTACACTGGATAGCAGCGTAGCTTCGGCCCTGCCCTTCTACTTTTGTCCGGGGCCCATCCCGGGGCGTCTCCTGATGTACTACACAACCAGCCATCCAGAATTTCTACGATGGAACAGGCGGGTCGGTGGGCATCGGCTCGTCGCGGGGTCAGTTGAGCGGCTGCTGTACCGGCCGACGGGTACCCTCCGGCGGGCGTCGCTCCTGGACCACCCTTCGGGGGTAGGTAGTGTCCGCCAGCTCGATGGCTTCCACCAATTGATGCAGGGTTCGGGGTCCTCTCATCCCAGCAGCCTGCCTTATTGGCCGGGGCAGTGAACGAAGGAGCCTGTCGAGCGCCATGCGCTCTGCCACCTCTCTTGCGGTGGGCTCATCCTCCAATATCCAGTGTTCTACGAGCCGCAGCAGATCAGCGGCCTGGGTGCGGGCTGGCAGGCGTGGCTTATACTCCCATTCATGGAACTGTTGGGCTGCTGCAATGGGTGACAATCCCAGTCGACCCAATATTTCTCTTTTTAAAGCATTATAGTTGTCTCTTTCATCAACTGGCATGGAGAAATAGGCTTGTTGTGCCTCTCCGGTAAGTAATGGAGCCAGCACCACAACCCAGGCATCTTGATGCCAACCCTCTGTTTTTGGCCACCGTTTCAAACATTTGAAAAATACATTCAACATCATCATCTGCAGCAAGTTTGGGAATTAATCAGGTGGCTGCGGCTCCTGGATCAGGTAGTGGGACAGTGCGAGCTGTCACGTGACGAATTTCAGCGAGCTGCTCATCGAAATATTCCCGGGATCTTCGTCGGGATCAATTCGCTGTTCAAAATACACCCTCTCGTCATCTGAGTTAAATTCTTCCTCAGAGGAAAAGGTGAATTCTTCCTCGCTGTCCAAAATCAACTGAAGGGCTTCTTCACTGGAGTAGCGTGCCATCCTCAAAATGCGATGAACATTCAGTGAATCCAATGTAAAAATGTCATGCTTCTTATGCCGTTGATCGGGCGGGTGGCATTAACATGTCACGCGCAATTCAGATGGGCGATTGTAATAACAAAGTGAAAATAGCTTGTGGGCGTGGTCACATTAAAAAATAATTAGATCAGACTAAGCAAGTAGATATAGTGTTGGTTTCATACTAATAACTTTACCAAACAACATGGTACAACATGACTTACTGGATTTAAGCTTTCTATGGATATGTGTCTCATGTCTGTGTGTCATGTTTTCGCGGAGTTTCAATTCATTTTAGTGACGGCTTTTAAAAACAGTTCACGGAGAGAACAAAGAAAAATCGCGCACACTTTTTATTTTCCTTATTTTGCAAAAGCACACACTTTTGTTGTTTCTGAGAATGTACTCAAAAAAGTAGACACTTAACAGATTCGGATGGTATATAACACTTACTTCTGTGACCAAAGTCAATATAGTTATATTAGTGTCTTTTGTACAGATAGGAAAAAAAAGACCCAAATCACGGCGGTGTGACGGCAGACTTCAGAGGGTTAAAAAGCCTGGTGTTACCTAATAACAATAACCTAATGCTCTGCCTCACGTGGAATGGGTAACATCACTGAAAACTTTTCTACGAGTCACATGATCTATTATTCACGTGACTTGCTTGTGGGGAAGCGAAAATTCAGACCTTATTACCTTTATGATAAATAATTGTAGCTTTCAAAAGATACTACATGTCTATATTTGTGCTCTAACACATAAAATATTTCACAAGTTCCCACTTCCCTCATTAATAACCAATATTTGAAACCGGATGTCCCCGACTAAGCAAGCTGTGGCAGTGACAAGGAATGGCAAGGAACAAAAAAAATGCACTAGGGAGAAAAACATTGGGAGAAACTGGTCCCCGAGTTCTCCTCTGGCCAGAGACTGACACCTGGCTTCTGCTGGGAGGCAAAAGGGGAGGCAGGGGGGAGAGAAGAATGAAGATGCTGGGGAGAGGAAGTTAGCAGTATATAAAGGGCAGGATACCAATCTAATGAGAGATCGGCTGCAACTAGTTAACATTTAAACGTGCTCCTCCCGAAATTAGTTTATTTAAACATCACTTAAAAAACATACTAAGTGATTTTCTATTATTCCTATACCGGTATTGGCACCAATTCAGGTGTCAATCTTAATGTGTTACCATGGAAACTGAGAGGCAATTCCTTCCAACGTTCTATGAACGTTAAAAACTCACTCCAGGGGAAAGTAACCATTGAAAAGGTTAAAGGCAAAGACAACCTGAATCGACGTCAGTGAGACACACCTCTCCTCTTAAACTCTCTATCAGTGTGTTTTTGTATGCGTGTATTTTTCGACACTTTTACCATTTTAAAGCTATTATTATATCAGCCTATTATAATGCTATTAAACTGTATTATAGATCAGGGTTTCTCAAATCTTACCCTGGAGGTCTAATACACTGCAAAGTTTAGCTCCAACTCTGATAAAACTCACCTACCTTTGACTTTCTAATGATCCTTAAGACACTGATAAGCATGCTTAGGTGTGTCTGATTAGGGTTAGAGCTGAACTCAGCAGTGCATTGGACTCTCAGGATTTGAGGAACCCTGTTATAGATCATAGATCATTGAATTTAGGCCAACATTCCACTTACACAATGTTATCAGGTTTCTAATTCTATGTACTATGTAAACACTGGATAACGCCCATAGACTGTAAAAAATCATGGACATAGTGTTCATGACTTCACTTTTAGGTTTCCGAAGAGCGTTTTGAAGCTTAAAGTAGTTGACTGTCTCTATTAGCTTTTTAGTGTTCCTGGGTTCGTAAGATCACAGAACTGGCCAATGTGAATAAATCGCTATCCTAATCTATGAGTTTTATCAGGGTGATAAATAATTTTTTACAGACATCCATATAAGAAACAATTACCATCCAATTCGGGCTACATAAAACCTAAAAACTAATCAACGTATTAAGGAGCAAATTAACCCAAAACATAGTCTAACAAAAACACAAGATTTCATTGAAGATAAATTGACACAATTGCAAACATAGCTGGAAGTTATCTTGCCGTTACTTTATTTTCAAACACAGACTGTATGAGGAAGGAGTGTTTGTGGAATACTTTTACAACCATGATCCCCAAAGAGACCACTTACCTTGGCATCTCATCCCCTGTCCCTTTATGAAAGTGAAAATAAAACTGCTGCTGCAAAATATTTGGGGAAAACCGGCATCCTTTTAGCTTGCCTTCATGTAAATCAGGTGTTTTGCTGTCAGGCCAGTCCCTTTCTAAAAAGCGAAAGTAAAACCTCTGCAGCAAAAATGGATTTAAGTATGTGTGTCAA
Organism: Enteromius trimaculatus; assembly: GCA_032361065.1. Lineage (NCBI taxonomy): Eukaryota > Metazoa > Chordata > Actinopteri > Cypriniformes > Cyprinidae > Enteromius > Enteromius trimaculatus. Next base: position 4,851 of record JAUMHP010025573.1, read on the forward strand.
CTGTGTAAAAGCGCCAACAGCTTCAATCATTCCATCAGACGATTAACGGACCTGAACTTAAAGCATCAGGCATTTCGACGAGGTAAGGCAACTGCTTTGGTTATGCTATTTTATAATGAATTATAAAGAAACTGAATTTATGTTACTGCCGTTTTTTCTTTTTTGTCTCTTATACTCATCAAGGCTACATTTATTTGATAAAAAAAATTCCAACTTGGAAAATGTTTTTACAATACAAAATTATGTTTTCTATTTAATTTATTTATGTGAGAAAAAGTCGAATTTCCATCAGCCTTTATTACAGTATGTGATCTTTAAGAATCATTCAATTATGTGGATTTATTATTAGAACTATCAATGTTCGCAACACTTGTGCTCCCATATGTGATACTTTTTTTTAGGATTCTTTGATGAATAAAAAAGTTTTTAAAAAGAACAGCATGTTTTAAAAGTTGTCTTTTTCAACAATATAAATCTTGGCTATCTCTTATCAATTTAGTTTTCACAATATTTCTGTATTTTTGTTCAAATAAATGTAGCCTTGATGAGAATAACAAACTAGCAAAAAAATTGCAAACTAACCCAAACTTTTTAGCGGTAGTGTACACGTGTATATATACGTTATTGTAGGAATTGTACAAAATATCTTCATGGAACACGGTGTTTACTTAATATACTTAGATTTTTTTTGTGCTACTAATGTGACTGCTTTTGTGCTCCAGAGTCCCATACAGTACTGTGCAGAAGTCTTACAGGCATGTAGGTTTTAAGGCAGTTATTTATATCTTTTGTTTTAATGTGTCAGTAGGAAATAATATAATTTATATATATTGTAAAACACGTCATATTTATTAAAACGTCACATTGAGGAAAGTAATATACAGGAGAATTATTAGAACACTATTGGGAGGACTTCTGGTACTATACAAATTGAACTATAGCCCCAGCAGGCCCTACCCTTTAGCACCATTTCTGTATATTAGGCTTGTCTAGTTTACTGGAGAAAAAGTTTAAAAAGTTGAGTTGCCTGTCGACAATGAGACAATCAGGGGTGCAAGAAGATATGGGAAACACAGTCCAGAACACACAAACAAAACTACAAAAAGGAGGCCTCTGGTGGCTGTCTAAGGCATGACAGCCACTGACTGACAATATATCTACGAGTTTGTTCACATCAGTATGGCAACGACTTTGACTAATTTTGATATATTCTTGAACATTTATTTATTTAGCGTGGCACTAATGCCATCATAGATCATTTAACGGCCAAATGTTAGTCTTGTAGCTACAGTAGGCCGTCTAGTCAAAGTCAAAGCATTATGGTTTTATAATATTCTGACCATGAAAGGAAAATGCTCAACGTTTTTTTTTTTTTTTTTCACGTTGTATTCAAATGTTTCCCACAATGTTTAAAAAGATGCAACAATGAAATTGCCATGCAAAAAGGTGGCACGCAACGCACAGTACAGTTATCTACAGCGACTTGAGTTCAAATACCAGCTTCAGGACCATTCCCAAACCCATCCCCAACTCCTTTCTTTCTTTCAATCAGATCTGATCTGTCCTATAATAATTAAGGCAAAAATAAATCTAAAGACCACTAGAGATATTAATGACATAGACATTTAAATATTTCAGTGATTTTAAGTAAAAGTTTTGTGAAACGCCCCCCAGAACTGGCCGTGGTGTTTAACTAAAGAATGTCGTTCCTTGCTCCACATGCTGAATATTATGTGAAGCACAACAAAGTTTTTTTAAAAATCAGAAAAAGCACCCGCAAGGAGCTCCGTGATTACGTGTGCCGAATTGCAGGTTGCCGCATGAAAACAGACAGATTTTTAATGGCCATTTACCTTCCATTTTAAACTCGTTCACTTAGCCTGAAATAACAGTTCTGTGCAGAGCGCTGCTCATTCATACAGAGACACTGTAGAATATGGAATTACATTATATGGCAGCCTTTTTGCGCTTTATATTCACAGACACGCACATCACAATTTGATTTACTGCACAGCTATATTTTGATTTATCCATCTATCTACCTATCAAATCGCACATTTTCCGTAGCATCTGTATTATACTGTAATTTACTCCAATTACATGACTAGATTCCGGGATTCCCTCTACATCACAGAAATAATAAATTACCTTTATCTTCACGGAGGGATGGTGTTGGCGAATATTACTATGTTCAGCTAAAATATTGAATCTGATAAAAGGGGAAGAATTAATAAAACAGCTGTTTAAACTCAAGTTCTCTCATTATAATCAACAAAGTGCACATTATTATTTGTACAACATAATACTTATTGTATCTTTACTATTTAATGCAAAGATTTTATTAAAACAAGTTTATGAGAGTCATACATCGTTTAATCTTGATCAAGAAAAACTAATGATCAACGAATTTCATCACCTGTTATTATTTTTAAACGTCAAATAGCCTTCAGTTTAGAGATTATAACTGCATCTGTGTTGGTTGTTTTTTTGCGGAAAATGTGCTTGACAGGGAGGCACCCACACAAACACTTGATTTATTTCCTGATTATGAAATAATTTAAAATTAGGGTGCCTAGCATAATAATAATAATAATTTATATAGTGCCTTTCCCAAGCTCAAGGACGCCGGAAGATACAGAAAGCGTGAAATGTCTATTTTTAAATGAACCAATTCAAAACGAAAGTGAATACTCCTGATGTAATCTGTGAAGATTGCATTTCTCTATAAAGGTCCGTCCAAGAAAATATTAGTTTATTAATATATATATCTTTTTTTTCATGACTATTAGGCCACTTCTGCCTGTGCATTTTAGCAAACTTAATATGAGTGCTTGAGCACGGAATATATTAAGAGTCATTCATATAATTGCTGTTAGTTGCATAATATGACTTAAATGAAAATATAGCAGCCCTGTTAAACACCTTCTACACATCCCTGTTTAAAGCATTATACACGTTTGCATTCTGGTGTGCGAAATGAAGAGATGATACCATATTGTCATGCCCAGGTCTGGATGGCAATCCAGCGCCCAGCGTACTCTCCGTGTTTTATGTTTGTTTTCATTCATGGACTCATTTACAAGAACTTATGTCTCTGTCCTTCTTGTCAGTTGTCATGGTGTATCATTGTTAGCTCCACCCACTGACCTAGTTTTTACATGTATTTAAGTTCCAGTCCGTGTGTGAATTCGCTCGTCAACGTTGGATGTACCTGTGTTTTTCCCCATTGTCAAGCCATTCGTGTCTCTCCGTGTTTCCCTGTGTTTCGTTGTTTGGATTTACCGTTGCTGACCCACGCTACTCACACTGGATTATTCTCTTGTCCCTGCCTCTGATGTTCCTGCTTGCCGTGGGTTGACCCGTTTCGACGCTGTGTTTACTCTGTGTGTCATAATAAATGTTTGCAAATGGATCTGCACGTTTCCCCACGTCTCACTTGTGACAGATTGACGAGCCAAAGAGGATCCAGCAGCCTTTCACAGTGTCAACAGCCAGGTATGGACGTTTTTGATCAGCTCCTTTCTTTGAGAGAAAACTGTCTGTCTGTTGAGGATTATGTACAACAGTTCAGTAATCTGCTCCCTCAAGTCACGTGTGACGACAGTTTTTTAAAGGCTGTATTTTGCAATGGACTGAACGAGCCGGAGGCTGCACGAGGGGGGGGGGGGTTTCCCTGCAGCCTGGAGGATTATGTTGAGTACGCTCTCATTTTAGCTGGATCTGCATTTAGGCCTCACAGGAGGAGCTAGCGTCCGAACTTTTGCACAAAATGGCCATCGTTCCTGAATCTGCGGATGCCAACCCACCATTACGGTTACCAGAGCCGTCAGAAACCCTCGCGGTGCCTAACCCATCACTAGGGTTGCCAGATCCAGCAAAATCCCTCATGGTTTCCAAACCGCAACAAGCGGGTTACACTCCCGTTTCATGGCGCCAGGGGCCGTGTTCAGCCCAGTTGGTCTCGATTTTCAAGCCTAAAATGCTGTTTAAAGCTCAATTGGTCCAGGTTATACAGCCAGGTGTGCTGTATGATCCAGGGGGGTTTTAAAGGTCCTCACGGTTCCTAGCCTGCCTGTAACTGGGTTTAATTCCGAAGCACGGTATTAGGAGCCGTGTCCAGAAGTTATGGTCTGCGGTTTGGGTTCAGAGTGGCTGGATCCGCCAGACCCAGTCTGTGATCCAGATCCTTTGTGGCCGGATCCGCCAGACTCAGTCTGTGATCCCGATCCTTTGTGGCTGGACCCACCAGAGCCGGTGTGTGGTCTGGGTCCACTGCCACTGAAGCCACTAGAGTCTGCAGTGCTTGACAAGTCACCTGATCTCAAGGATGTCCCGAGCTCCCGGAGCCTGTGTGTGCCACCCAGGAGAGCATCTTCGCTGATGGTTCGGTTCAGGAGGGCGTCGTCGCTGATTGGTCGGCCCCGGAGGGCATTACAGTCGTCTGCTTCACCCTGGAGGGCACTCAAACTGTCTGGTTTGCCCTGTAGGGCATGGTTGTGGTCTGGTCAGCTCAGGTGGGCATCCCAACCATCTGCACCGCCCTGGGCATCCCCTTACATTATTGTAAATATTAAACCCTCTTCCTGCCCCTATGGTACAATACACCCCAAATATATTACATCAGTTGTTGAAACTGTCGGGCCAGGTCTAGTGTCCTTTTTTAATAAATGTCTCTCAACTGGATCTATTCCGGCTTCTCTTAAAGTGGCGTCTGTCACCCCACTTCTCAAAAAGCCTTCATTAGACCCCTCTATACTAAATAATTTTCGTCCCATTTCAGTCCTTCCATCTCTTTCAAAGATTTTAGAAAAAACTGTACTTGATCAACTGCAGTTCTTTTTAACTCAAAATCGTATCTCTGAAATATTTCAATCTGGTTTTAAATCTGCCCATAGTACAGAAACAGCCCTTCTCAGAGTGCTGAACGACATCCTCATAGCTACTGACCATGGGGATTATGTTGTCCTCATTCTCTTAGACCTATCAGCAGCATTTGAAACTGTAGACCACTCTTTACTGCTATCTAGATTGGAATCAGCTGTGGGCCTAAAAGGTACTGTTTTAAAGTTTCAGTCATTTCTATCGGACAGAACTTTTTCTGTAAGACTAGGTAATTTCTCTTCCTCTTCCGCTCATCTCACCCGTGGCCTCCCTCAAGGTTCAATATTGGCGCCCTCTCTTTTCTCTCTATACATGCTCCCTCTGAGGGCCATTTTTAAGGCATGGGGTGTCCTTTCATTTTTATGCTGACGACACCCACATCTACTTACCCATTAAGAAAAATTCTCTCTCAGCACTTAATACACTACAGTCGTGCTTAGACAAGGTTAAAATCTGGCTAGCTCAAAATTTTTTAACTTTAAATGAAGATAAAACCGAGACGATAGTGTTCAGTCCCTCTGAGCACTATAAGGCTTCTAGCTCATTCTTCGTACATTGCTTAAAACATCCGAGATCAAATGGGACATCCAAGATGATATCATCGCGCTAACTATGAGCTCACTAATCCGGTTCTCAGAGCGCACCAGTTGTTGATGATTAGTATAGCTGGATTGAGTTGTCTAGGATTATTGCGCGCTCGTGTGTTGGTTTAAAAGGCGACATGTATTGATAGTAGAAACACTGATCACAACCCCTTTAATTGGCTGCCGAAATCGCAAAAGCGCGAGCTCATTTTTTTTCTCAAGCAGAGCAAGAGCTTTTATTAGAGGGTTTTGGAGCATTATTATGGCGGCATTTAGTGCTACATTATTTGTATTTTTATTTTGCAATGGTATAGTTGTTTTGACTGTACAGACAATATATTAGTGAAGTGACTTGTGGCCAGGTATGGTGACCCATACTTGGAATTTGTGCTTTGCATTTAACCCATCCAATGTGCTCACACACAGCAGTGAGAAGTGATCAACCACACACACCGTGAACACACACCCGGACCAGTGTGCAGCCATTGCTGCGGCGCTCCGGGAGCATATATATTATAAAACATTATAAAAATGTGTTGAAAGTTTAGATGTATTAGGTGTAATTTTGTTCTGAAGACTAAAGTTGTCCAGTCAGTAATGCGTCTATAACTGCGCACGGCGCCGGCAGCATCAGCTGATTTGATCCCTTATAAAAGTGGAAATGGCTTACAATACTCTTTCAAGAATAAGACATTATTCGAATCTATTTTAAATATTTATTTTATTTGTGTACATTAACAATAAAAACTGTTGTGTATTTGTACATAAAACTAATTGGAAACTAATTGGATCCCACTTTCTGAAGAGCGCGTCACAAAAATGAACTGAAATTCTGCAGAGAAGCTGCTGTTTTTTTATTTCATTCGTTTTGTTAATTTATTATTTCGATAGAAAAGTATATTAAGAATATGGGCCTATGCATTTCTTTTAGGATAAATGTAGCTAGGTTTTTCTCTGTCATCCGCGATGCCCACTGTGAGATTTGAGCCTATCAGGGCATATTCCAGAAAGTCGAGGAGGCTGCATTCAAACCTCCCTATCGGCATACATGACTTTACTGGTACGTTGAGGCCCCAGCGGAACAAGTCTTTTAACATCACGTCACCCCATGGTACCTGGCAGCACAGTTCATAAAACTGGGTGACGTATTCCACGATTGACAATTCACCTTGATTGAACTGTAAAAAATTGCTCCATCGAAACTCTTCTAGACCGTCCTCTGGAGAAATTGGTGGATCTTGTTCCTGCGTAGTCTTCTGAAACAACTGAAACTGAGGCGTGCGGATCAATGTGCAAAATTCCTTTAATCAGAGTCAATGGACAGGGTCAAGGGTGAAATGAGTGTCCTCTATTGGAGCTTGACGGCACTCATGACAACTACGCTAGGTGATAAACCTGAGTATGTGATATATGTCCTTATCACATACACAATCATTATTGTAACAGGTGGGACAAGCATTGAAGATTCAAGTGCGAGCTTTATTCAAAAACACAATGTAGTTTAGGAGGGAAATTCCAAACACCAGCAAACAGGAATACCCGATAATGAAACAGAATAGTAATCCAGTTGATAAACTATGGTTAGGGCAGGCAGCAAACATTCACAACAAACAACAGGCAATAGTCCAGGGTCAAAGTCCAAGAGGGTAATCCAAAGTAACAAATGAAACAAGACAATGAAAAAAGACAATGCCAATAAATGTGAAAACAAGAAATAAACAGGAAACCGTTTAGTACAGTCTGCAACAGCAAAACAATACTTAGCGAATTTCAGTTTGTCAGGCCCCCGCTTAAATCTCTGCCAAACAGGAAGTCACCTGAGAGGAACCAGAGGGATCTGTGACCGTTGGTGCAGAGGTGAGCGCTCCCTCTGCTGATTTGACGCTACATATCCCCCCTCTAAGGGCAGCTCCCGACGCCCAAACAAAATCCAAAAACATCCAGGAAGGTGGTGGAGCAGTGATGGTCCAGGGAGTGGGATGGGGGGCCAGGACTGTGCAGGGGAACAGGGCCTAAAGCATGGAGCAATGGTGGGCCTGGGACATGGAGCCTTGGTGATCCTGGACTGTGGAGCAGTGGCAGACAGTGGGACAGGGAGGACCAGGGCCATGGAAGGAGCAAGGACCCATGGCAGGGCAGGCAGAGTAAGGCACTCATAGACTGACTCCTTGGCCATTATAGTGCAGTCCATGAGTTCAGACTCTGTGGCCATGACAGGACAGACTGTGAGTTCATGGGCAGCCTCCGTGGCCATGACAGGGCAGATTGTGAGCTCATGGATGGCCTCTGTGGCCGTGAGTGGACAGACCGTGAGTTCATGGACAGCCTCTCTCTTGGCAGGTGTGATGTGAGTAGGCTCAGGAGGCAATCCATGGTAATCCAGTCTAAAAGAGCAATTTTCTACAGTGTGCACGGTCAGAGAGGGTCTTTCGAGATGTCTTTCTGACGATGTGCATCTGGATGTGGTTGTTTCCTTGGACGTTTCTGCTTCATGTGCCTTAACCCCCTGGGGTCCGCTCCCGCATATATGTGGGTTGAGGTGTCTTTTTCTGATGACGCCAATAAGAACTTAAATTACACACTGTGTTTTGATCGACAGATAAGAGCAATACATCAATCCAATCTGTGAAGGGTCTACTTTAATTTGTAAACACATATAATAACAACACAACTTTGTGTATTTCGAAAATGAAGAAAACAAACAGGGTGCGCTGTCTGCCGCATTGGTCTGCGTGATCTTCAATGGCAATGAGTCACTAAAATGAAACTGAAACTCAGCAAATAATCCACAAAGAGCCATGAGAGTTATATCTGTAGAAAGCTTGATATGTCTACTATTACACTAAGACAGTCTAACCGAAAAGAAATACTCAGTGATAAAGTAATTCACATGAAACCAGTGCGATTTCTAGTCTTTTGCGTCTCCTTCATTATCTCTTAACCACGCCCACTCCTACGCCGTGAATAATGGATATGATAATCATCAACGTGGAGCGCGCCGCATGTAAACACCACAAACACAGCACAAACAAAGCAGCGAGAGTTTATCTGAAGTTCATCCCGGATACTGTACGCTTTGTGCAGCAAGGAATAAGACCGAATTCACTTCATGAAAAGACACGCTGTGAGAAATAAATAACTTAAGAAGACGCGCTCAGAGGAATAAACTTCGGATTATCAGAAAAGAAGAATGCAGACTCGAGGGAGTCACGGAGTGATCGTCTTAACGAGTGAGTAATGCTTATTTCTTGTATTAGTTTTCTTGTTATTGTTGCTTAAACGTGAACAAATTTGATTGTTTTGCTTTTCCCGAACTATAATTCCTGACTGAAATGTCAAATTTAGAGTTAAATACTTTGAATATGACATCTGTATTACTTTGGACGCAATGCTGTTTCTAAAACAAGATTTTCTAGACAAGAAACAACTAAAATTAAGCTAAAATTAAGTGAGTTTTTACTTGAAACAAAATAATCTGCTATGTATGGGCTAAATAATGGGGTAAGTATTTTCTTGCCTAGAAAATTCTTCTTTATTTCAGAATTTCTAGATATTTTGGCTGGAAAAAATCTCGTCTTAGAAAGCATTTTTTGCAGTGTATACTATAATAGTTCATGATGAATGCTATGAGTCTAAGAATGTTTAGACCATTTTATTAATATTCTATTCACAAATCTATTTTAGAAATATATCTCTACATTTTTTATATATATGTGCACATATACTGATATTAGCATGCTCACAGATGTTTTATTATGTTTTATGTTTTAATAAGTAATTAACAAGATTTTAAAATCTATACGATGTTTGATAGGGAGCCAGTGCAGTGTTGACAGAACCGGGCTAA
>JAUMHP010025812.1:0-14144 GCA_032361065.1 Enteromius trimaculatus
AACAAGTCTCAGAGCTGCTCCAGAAGATTGATGAGATGGCGGCAGAAAACAGCTTGTTTCATTTCAACACAAAGAAATACTGCGATGAAAAAAAACATCAGAAAAATGAAACAGAGCAGGATCTGAATACTGAGATCAGACTGAAAGATGTCGGTCACTTTCTGGACGAGGGGTTTAAGAGAAAAACTCAAGAGATAAGAGGGAAGATACAAAGGTTATGCATGGATATCTTGGATGAACATCTAAACCTTGAGGACTGGAGTATGGATGATCCTCCTGGCTGTATGTTTTCAGTATTTTGTTGTCAGGTCTAATTTCTAAATACTGACCCAGAACCACAAAACCAGTCAATTGTTTGAAATTGAGATTTATACAATCACCTGAAGTTTAATTAAATAATTCAGTTTAAATACTGAATCACCTTTAAAGTTGTCCAAATTAAGTTTTTAGCAATGTATATTAATAAAATGTCCGGTTGTAAATTTACAACATATCTTTATGAAACATGATACTTAAAATGAATGTATGAAGTTTGACTCATACAATGTTTTTTTTGGCTACTGCTATGGTTTTGTGGTCCAGGGTCACATATATTTCTTGCAATAACACAAAATGATGTTTTTAGTTGCCCAAGAGAAACCTCCTGATTCCCATACAGCATTAATCAGTGCACCGCAACAGGACAACAGTAAGTGAGGTTTATTCATATGTTTGTGTCAGAACTGGATGTAAGTGTTTATTTGAATTGACATGCACAGAAGTGAGAGGCTTCTCACTCGGGGGTTGGGGGGTAATTACTTTAATAAACTTTCTTTTTTCTTTCAGTCCCTGAGCCGATTAAAACCCTTCTGGAGAGAGAGTTCAGCCGATGGGAAAGTATCATCATAGATGGTGTTCAGAAAAGTCTGCAGGACATTAAATCATCCCTTGGTAAGTTCTTTAAGTGGAGCAGACAAAGATATCTAAATATAGGCTACCTTTGTAAAATTAGGAAGTAAATGTCACTTGTTCTGTTCTCACATATTTACATTGTCATTTCCAGATCTCTCTCAGGCTGAGAAGAGACAGGAGACAATGGATGCTGTTAAGAGATGGCTACAGAACTGCCACCATTATGTTCAACATACTATTGATAAAATACAAGATCCAGAATCAGAGATCAGGACAAAGAGACTGAAGACACACTGATTACTCTAAGATTTACAGTTTGTGTGTACATATATTTACAAACAATTCATGGATGTTATTCAAGATTTTAAATGCAATTTTATTGAATCCCCTGCTGAAAAACAGCATACGCTGGTTAAGTATGTTTTGATGCTGGGATGCTGGTTTAAGCTGGTCATGTGCTGGTAAAGGATGAGCAAAAACCAGCAATAGATGAGCATAAACCTGGCTTCAAAACAAACCTAACCAGCATATGCTGTTTCTTTTCCAACAGGGTAACATCCCTGAATCACTTCACATGCATTACTACAAGTTTCAGCTATATTTTAAATATGAAATGTAATACAAGAGCAGTTGTGCATATAGAGTAATGAAAGGTTTCATTCTTATAAACCTATGAGCGAGTGCAGAGCACTTCCAGAAAGGCTCCGCCCACACACGCTTCTGATTGGCCATTTGATTAATCTTGTCACGTGTGGATGCTTCGGATGTCTGCTAAATGCATGAATGTAAATGTATTTCAAACAGCACTTCTGACATAACTTATGGTTGATAAAGGAACTCAGTCTAAATGCTTGCATTTTAAGCATGCAAAACCAGAGCCAGTTTTGACAATATAATGTAATGAATTACTGTTAAAAGTAACTTTCCCCAACACTGCTTAACAGTAACAGTGTTAAAAGATCATCCTAAACTTAGGACAAAACACCATTTTCCATCCAATGAGAAAAGGTTTGCCTCAAAAAGGGATGATGACTTTAGGCCAAGCTTATAAAATAGAGATGCCTACACTGATCCTGGCCGCAATCCGAGGTGAAGACTATTTGTTTGTTATTTTTGATTTATTGCTTATTGTTTAATAAAGCGAAGCCATCTCAATGGTGATGCGTAAAACCTTTTAAATAAGACTCTGAGTAATTTATTATTAATAACTCATTGTTGGAATTGATATATTCTGCTACAACAAGTCTCAAGAGCATCGTCTGGTTTTCCTGACACCCACAGAAGACTTCTGACACCCAGAAGGTGAGACAATGTTTTCACGGTATCACAGAGACAGCAGGTGATCCTTACTAACCCAACAAGTTGTAAAATGATGAGAAATATTTTATAAGTGTAGGTAGAACATTTATTTCTGGATAAAATCATCTGCTTTTGTAAATATAGTATTGAATTAATTCATTCATTATCAATTGTGACATTTTGTACAGATTCTCTATATGTTCTTGTTTCTATTTACAGCTAAACAAATTAAAACACCGAGTAGAACACTGAAGCCCTGTCTGAAAGTCCCAGTTCTTCCACTTCTCTGAGCTTGTGATTTTAGACGGACTAATACGGTTTGTTGAGAGCACATGAGGAGGGAATGTGACGCCCTCCAGTGGACCATCGAGAAATATGAAAATTATACTTCTGAAGGCTTTTAAATGCTTTCAGTAACACGAATCACCTGCAGAGGGAGAGAAAGAAAAGGTGCATGCAAATGAAAAAGGCGTGTCAGAACCTGAAAACAAGTTCGTGCTTTAATGCAGCGTTTATAACCAGGTCACGTGTTTGCAAGAAAGTCGAGCTGGAATGGGATTCTTTCGATTTGTATATTTGTAATCGCTTTTATGTGATTTTATTAGATTTCTTGTTTGGATAACGAAACAGAAACATTCACAAAAGACATACGATGGAAGAAGGTGAAGTTTGCAGTTTGTTAAAATATGAAATTATAATTTGTTTTAGATTGAAATATAAGGGCTGGTGTAGCATGGAAGAAATCCAGGGATAAAAGGTTAATCTAAATAGCCTAATATTTAATTTTCTTCTCATTTTGTCTCAGAATTGAGAGCAGTGCTGATTGGAAGGCATCGATCTGGAAAAACATCAGTTATTAACACTATACTGGATACAAATCAAGAAGAGCATGTGAAGAGAGAGGGATTTACTGAAGGAAAGAAAGTCAGTCTGGTTGAAACTCCTGCCTTGTGGAAAACCTTCAATTTGAATGATTTATCAAACATCTCCAGACTGCAGCTGATTCGCCGGATTTCTCTGATTTCACCCGGACCTCACGCGGTTCTGATCGTGATTCGGGCTGATTCTGCGTTTACTGACCCGGATGAGAAGTATCTGGACAAGTATATGGAGCTGCTGGGTCCCAATATCTGGACTCACACCCTCATCATCTTCACTAGAGGAGATTTAGTTAAACGAGAAGATATAGAGAAGTGTATTCGGGAAGAGGGCTCAGCTCTCAAGCGTCTTATTGACAAATGTGAAAATAAATATCTTGTTTTTAATAATTCAACCAATGACCGAACCCAGGTCAAAAAGCTGTTCGATCAAATCGAAGGAATTGTGAAGAAGAGCAAAGGCAAGCACTTTAGCATCGACCTGGAGAAAGTGAAGAAAGTCAACGAGCAGTGGGAGGAAATTCAGACCAGAGCGAATTCTAGAAAATCCAGAGTACAGAAGGAGAGGTCAAAGGTTAAAGAACAAGGTAAGATAAAGATAAAGTTACCATTGTTCTGTGAATTTTCACAGACGAAATCTTGAAAGGATGACAAAAACTTTTAAAAGTTAGATTAACAGTGCTTATCAATGTCAAAATGTTTGTGAGTGACGATCAAAAGAAAGATGGAATTTTTACCCTTCACAGACAGACCGGTTTGAGCTCCAAACATAAACTTCAGTGTTTTTTGTAATGTTGAAAGAGGACAGAGTAATTAGACAGTTTTCCTCTGATCTGAAGTTTTCAGGCCAATCACAGAAAGCAGTATCTGCCGATCCGATCCCTGATACCGATCTTTATTAAAGCCTTATTTTGATCAAATAGAATTATTGATAGTGATACTCCAATCAGGATTTTTATACTTTATATAGCAGTCAGCTCTACTGCCTTTCCTTTTGCCCAAAAAATTTATTTTCAAGCAATCCTCCTCAAGTGCCATTGATTATTGCCTTGTTTATCTTCATATTTATTAGGTAAACCTAGCCAATAAGTTATGTGTTGATTGCAACACAGTGGACTTTACTTGCATTTATGGTGTTATTACTGGGTGTTTCTTCAACTAGTTTAACATAAAGTAAAAAATGTTATGTTCTTATAGTTTTATGTTCTTTGGTCATATTTAAAAAAATATATATCATTTTTGAGAAATTCAACTTTTTTCATACTTTTCAACCTCCTTATAGGGGTCAAAATCGCGCACCCAGACTTTTAAATTTTGAGTATGAAAATACAGTTTATAAATATGACTTATCTGACAACTCTTATCTGTGCACAGCATAAATGAGTACACCTCCTTTAAAAAGTATGAATTTAATCAGTATCTCAATTAACAAAAGACCAGTTTCCAAACTTTTTACAAGGCTGAGTTTTATTGAACACTTGTTTAACTCCATAACATGATCACAAGATCTTCAATTTTACTCAAATTGGTTCAAGCAAAAATTAATACACTCCTGCAACAAAAACTACTACTGTACATCTAGGACAGCACCAAGTCTTCTAGGCATGGAATGAACTAGTTGGCGACATATTGCAACATCTATCTTTTTCCATTCTTCAAGAATAACCTCTTTTACAGCCTTGATGCTGGATGGAGAGTGATGCTCAACTTGTTACTTCAGAATTCCCCAGAGGTGTCCAATTGGGTTCTGGGGCCGGTTGCATAAAAGGTTAAAACAAGACTGGTCACAGTTTTTTTTTTTTTATTCTGTTACATTAAAATGTATATTAGTCTAAGGTAAATACAAAAAATAAAACGGATTACTCTTGGCTAACTGCTAGTTGGTCAGACTAGCTCTTAAGACAACTGTCTTAACATGAAGGCTAAGTTTTCGCTAAGTTTTTCACCTTCACCCTGTTCTTTAGAAATGCAACAGTAGATTTAGATGTGTGTTTTGGATCATTGTCGTGTTGGAAAAGTGCACAAGGACCAAGTATATCGAGTGATGACAGCATCGTCTCCTTCAGTATAGAGCAGTACATTGTTGAGTTCATGATACCATCAATGAAATGCAGCTCCCCAACGCCAGCAGCACTCATGCAGCCCCACAGAAGCACACTGCCACCACTGTTTCACTGTAGGCACCATGCATTTTTCTTTGAAATCCTCACCTTTACAACACCATACAGTTTTGAAACCATTAGTTCCAAAAACAGTGATCTTTGTCTCATCACTCCAGAGTATAAAGTCCCAGTAGTCTACATCTTTTTCAGCATGGGCCCTAGCAAATTCAAGCTCTCTACTGCTTTATAGCTAACTGCAGTGAACTTGCATGGCGATTTTCATCAACCCTTCTCATCACAAGACGCTCTTGTCGAGATGTTAACTTCCGTGGATGGCCTGGACATCTCTGTAAGATGATTGCACTTCCATCTTTCTTACATTTTTGGATCACTTTTGCTTCAGTATATGTTAAGCTTTGCTGATCTTCTTGTAGCCCTCACCTTTTTTGTGTAAAGAAATTATTTCCTTTCTCAGATTTTCCTTCCATGTGGGGCCATTGCTGACAGCATGAAATGGGAAGGGCTTTTGTTTAAGTTATGCCCTTTTATAGTTACCTGTGTGCTGGACACCTCTTAAATGAATCGTTAGACTCATTTAATGCCTGTTCATTAGAATTTTGTAGTCTTAAGTGTGGCTTTTCTCCTAAGACTATAATTGGGGTGTACTCATTTTTGCAACATGGGCTTGAATGACTTTGTTAGGAAAATCACTTTTTTGAGTGTGCAAATTAACAAATCTTGTTTGCAATCAATGGGCCACATTTGTGGGAGTATTTTGTAGTATAGTATCTAATAGAAAATGTTGATTCTGAAAGGAAACCTAAGTTAAATAAGAGTATTTTGCATACATGAAATGATCAATATTAATTCAAAGCTAATCAGTGAAGCTGAATCTTCCATTTTTTCACAAAAAGAAAAAAAAAAACAATTTCCACCACACTTGCCTCTGTTGTGGAAAAGACAGCATGTGGGGGAAATGACATTTATGGTTTCATAGTACAATAGATATGGATTACGAGAGTAATACTTTTTATTTTATAATATACAGTATAACAATACATATTTGTATTATTTTTATTTCTAAATTATATTACTTTTATATTAATATAAAGATCCCACCTAAGATAACAAAATAAAGGTCATGGGCCTTTAGGGACAAAATAAATGCTGACCCTTTAAAATAGTATGAGTAGTATGATGGAGATTTTTATCCTGGCATCATACAGGATACTGATGTCTACAGTGGCACTCTGGTTAAAATCATGAGCAGTGTTGGCATCAATAGGTTTTTTTATGTCTGTGGTTTTGTTTTTTTCTTTTATTCCCAAGAATGACAGCATCTGTTTTTTCATAAATTGCTTCATTGTTACAACAAATTAAAATGTCATCCACATGTTGTATTAAAACAGTCCCAGCTGTCAGAGTCAAGGGTTCGAGGCTTCGTTGCAACGCCTCATTGTACTGGCAGGGCACTTTCAACAAAGCCCTGAGCTAGTCTTGTCCACTAATCATTTTTCCCATTGAATTCAAAAGTGAACCAAAATTGGCTATCCTCATGCACAGGCACACTAAAAAAACATTAGCCAAATCAATCACAGAAAAGAAATTTGTGACAAGATTGTGTAAACATTTGGTACAGAAGTGGCCCTTGGCCTGACAGCTGCGTTTATTGCTCTTAAGTGCTGAACAAATTGCAATTCAGCAGGCTGACCTTTGTCTCTTACGTTTTTACAGGGTAGATAGGAGTACACACAATTTAATCTTTCCACGGCATAATTATCCCCTCTGCTAATAGTGACTCAAACACTGATTTAATTCCCTCAATAGCCTCTGCCTTGATAGGGTATTTTTTTAGACACGGTTTGTAATCAGATTTTGGAGCGTTCACAACCCTTGATTAAACCCACATCATATTTGTATTTTTCCCACAATTTTGGGGTCACAAATTTAACATATGTGCTGATTTTTCTTAGTGCTTTCAATGATAGGGTTTACAACACTTTCAACCTCAAATTCATACTCACAATCAGACATAAATGAGTCTAAGATTTTACTATGCGATCCCCTATCTCCTTCCCAACATATATCTGTGAGCACCTCAGATAAGGAAGCACCACTCGTGGTTACTTTCCCCCATGATCAGCCTTCCACACAGCATTCTTCCTCTTCCGAGGAGGTGGATGTTGTCAGTGTGGGTAGCCAAATATTGCCACAATCACCCCGCTACGATGAGTTTTTGGAGGTGGTGACTCGTGCTGTAGAGCGGCTCAATTTAGATTGGCCAGAAGCTAACCCGGTCGATCTCCCAGCTAGCAGGCTGGATGAGCAATTTCTGCGGTCACAAGCGCCACCTTCACGCAAGAGCCTACCATTTGTTCCACCTCTGATTATTACAGGAATGTGGCAGGCTTAACGGAGAAGGGTTACAAGAGGATGCCCTCAGTCGAACAGATGCTTGCGGGCCACCGGTTGTCTGCGGAGACATCCTCACTGAAAGCTCCATTGTTACCCACCAAACCACTGCGTGTCACTTCAGCGCTGGTGGGGAAGGGGTATGCCTCAGCAGGGCAGGCTGCTGCGTGTCTGCACACCCTTGCGTTGTTACAGGTGTACCAGGCTGACCTGCTGAGAGAGCTCAGCGAGCACGACCAGGTAGATGCAGAAGATATTTTGCAATTAGGGAGGACAGCTGATTTATCTCTCAGAGCCACAAGAGAGAGCGCGCGAGCTATCTGTCGCTCGATAGCTTCGTTGGTGGCGGCTGAGACTCATCCTGAGACTCACCCTGTCTGATGTCAGATCGCAGGACAGGGTGTGCCTGATGGATGCCCTGCTGGCGCCCTCTGGCCTTTTCAACGAGGTGGTCTCTGTCGCAGTTTACGGCACCCGTTTCTCTTCCCTGCTCCCTTCACGTTCCTCGGGTCTCTCTGGGATGCGTCTCAGTAGAGCCAGGGTGCGTGCTTTCCCCGAGGGGGTTGCACAAGCGGTATGTTCAGGCCCCTTGTGGCGAGCCAGGGGGGTTGGAACAACCGCTGCTCTCTCCACCAGAAGCCAGTCTCAAAAGACTGGTTCCCTTAGTAGAATATTTGGCGATGTGGATACTAGGGCTGGGCAATATATATCGAATTATATATTATGCGCATCTCATCAGTAACGCCGGTTCTTTGATTAGCGCTAAATCTTCATCAGCTGTTTTTAAACGCAGCGCCAGTTTATGAACAGAGCTGTACATCACTGACAAGCTACGTGTAAGTTTTGATTCAATGGCGCAGCTTCTCAGTGATCTACGGCTCAGTGTATAAGCTGGCGTTCCTTTTAAAAACAGCTGACAAAGATTTACCGCTAATCAAAAAAACGGCTTTACTGATGAGCATAATATATTGTTCTATATATATCACCCAGCCCTAGTGGATACGTCTACCAAATATATCTCAATGGGTCCTGAGCACTGTAAAAAGCGGCTATCGTATTAGGTTCAAACATCAGCTGCCAGCTTTCAGCGGCGTTCTTGCCACCATGGTGGGGCAGGCTCTGGGATTGGAACAGGAAGTCACCACTCTTCTGAGCAAGGGCGCCATCGAGTTAGTGCCACCTTTGCAGAGAGAGTCAGGGTTTTACAGCTGGTACTTCGTAGTTCCAAATAAGGATGGAGGGCTGAGGCCCATTTTAGATCTCAGGCTACTGAACCACTCAGTCAATCCAGTCCGAGGACTGGTTTGTCACGATAGATCTAAAAGACGCTAATTTGCATGTAGCGATCCATCCTTCACACAGGAGGTTCCTGAGGTTTGCTTTCGGGGGTGAAGATTATCCTTCCCTTCGGTTTGGCACTCTCACCCCGTACACAAAGGTAGTAGATGCAGCCTTAGCTCCGTTGCGGCTTCAGGGGGTTCACATTCTCAACTACTTAGACGACTGGCTAATTCTAGGCCAGTCACAGAGCGAGGTGTGTAGGCATCGAGATGCCGTCCTCACTCACATAGAACAGCTGGGGTTAAGACTTAATGTCAAGAAAAGTGTGCTTTCTCCGGTTCAGAGAACCACTTATCTGGGTGTTGTTTGGGATTTGGTCACAATGCGGGCACGATTGTCTCCTGCTCGAGTCGATACGATTCTCACAATTGTCAAAGGGGCGAGAGGGCCAGTCACTGACAGTCAAATTTTTTCAAAGACTGTTGGGTATAATGGCAGCAGCTTCCAGCGTGATTCCTCTGGGCTTGCTGTACATGAGACCCCTGCAGTGGTGGCTCAAAAGCAAAAGGTTTTCCCAGAGGGTGAATCCTTTTCATATGATCAAGGTCTCCCAACGATGTGTGCAAGCCTTGGTTGTGAGGAAAAACCTAGAATTCCTGAATTCAGGTCCGGTTCTAGGGACTCCATGTCACCGTGTCACACTGACAGCTGATGCATCCCTCACCGGTTGGAGGGAGGTCATGAGTGGATGTCCGGCCCAGGATTTGTGGAACAACAGCCAGTGACATCGCCACGTAAACTGCTTAGAGATGTCGGCTGTCTTGCAAGCACTGAGGTGCTTCCTCCCAGACCTGAGGCATCGTCATGTGTTGGTGCGTACCGACAGCATGGCAACAGTCTCTTACATCATTCGCCAGGGAGGTCTGCGTTTACGGCCCTTGTACAAGCTGTCGCACCAGATCCTCTTGTGGTCCCAGGGCAGACTCCTCTCGCTGAGGGCAGACTGCAATGGAGACTGCATCCAGATGTCATGCAGCAAATCTGGACAGTCTTCTATCAAGCAGAAGTGGACCTCTTCACAACTCAGGAAAACGGGCAATGTCCCCGCTGGTTCTCTCTAGCTCCTCCAGCTCCTCTGGGACTGGACGCTATGGTACAGACTTGGCCAAGGCTTGTCTGTACACTTTTCCCCTTATCGCTCTGCTCCCGGTGTTCTGGAAAGAGTCCACCAGGATGCGGTCAGCCCACTGCTAGTACACCTTTCTGGCTGGGCCGAGTTTGGTTTGCGAACCTAATTTCCCTCCTCAACGGCTCTCCATGGGAGATTCCGATCAGGAAGCACCCTCGCCCAGAGTTGTGGAACCTGTAGGTCTGGCCTCTGAGAGGGCACAGCTCATAGAGTTCCCTCTACAAGTTCCTACGTGGGATTTGGCGGTTGTAATCAATGCTCTCTGTCGAGCTCCTTTTGAGCAGTTAGACCGTGTCTCCGACTGATTCCTCACCTTCAAGACTGCGGTCTTGTTGGCACTCGCTTCACTCAAGAGAGTGGGGGACTTACAGGCCTTATCAGTGGCCCCTTCTTGTATTGACTTTGCGCCTTTCTTTTCCCTCGAGTGGGATCTGTTCCTAAGGTCCCTTTCATACCACCACAACTGATCGTGCTTCAGACTTTCTGCCCTCCTCCCTTTCGGGAGGCAGTCCAAGAAAGACTGGACACTTACATTCGCAGGACTGCGCAGTGGAGAAGGTCGAACCAGCTGTTGGTCTGCTTCCAGACAGACTCTGGGCAGGGGGATCGTGGATGCCATTTCTACATCTTATATGTCTGCTGATCTCCCCTCTCTGATGGGAGTCAGAGCTCATTCAACTAGGAGTGTGGCGGCTTCTAAAGCCTTCTTAGCAGGTGTCTCGGTTCTGGACATTTGCAAAGCAGCAGGTTGGTTCTCTCCGTTTACCTTTGTCAGGTTCTATGGGCTTGACCTTTCCGGCTACCCCAGGCTCAGTTGTTCTTCTTCCTTAGTTGTGCAGTTCCACACTAGGCAGGGACTTGTGGGTCTGGAGGCGTGGGTATTGCGTTCCCAAAGCGTTTCGACACAGTGTTGAGTTCCTGACAAGGAACTGGGGTTATCTTCATAACCCTGAGACGCTTTCTTCAAAATCAATAACTGTTTTCTACGACTTTTGACGTGCAATGTAAATTGCCGGGCAACATTATGTGTCAACAGGCTCAGTTTGTTTTCTTACCAGTTTACACATCATTTCAGCCCATTCATATACTCAATGAGGCTGGATTTGCAGACAGCACAATGCTACTCCTCTGCAAAAAAGGGGCAAGAGGCAGTTTGGTCAATAAACAAATGCATGTTTAAACATTTTTCTCCCTTTGTTTCACAACTTAGAGGTTCTGTGAACATGCCAGCTTTTTCGTTCTATGCAGAGAGCAGTATGTACATCAATGTATATGCATATGTGTGTGTGGTTTGAAAATTTTCACTTCTCTGACTTGAGGCTGTCAGTTGTTCGCCCGGGACCCCTGCTCTAAGCTCTGTCCCACTCAGTCGGCTTCGTTCTGTCGGTTCTCTGGACAGTCTCTGATCCAATCTTTGCACAGTTTGCATCTGGGGCATATTTTGGTCTCATGATCGTCAGTTTCATAGATCATACAGCAATGGCTCTCAAAGTTTCCTTTGGTCCCTGTCAGATTTCTTACGAACTGCCTCTTTACCTTCCACCCCTTGGTTCGATGTTGCTGTTCAGAGTAAACCCCTGGCTCTGACACGGCCTGTATGCTGTTTTACTTTCTTTTTCAACTAATTATTTCAAAACCCTTACTCTTGTGACTCTCTGTGTTTTCCTTATTTGCAAAATCACGGTACTTAATTAATAACTTAATTACTGCCATCGCATTTTTTCATTTGATAAGACACTGGTGTATCATATTTTATTCTGAGATTTTCCCATCGTGACGTCCTTTTCAGTGAGCCTGGGCACTTAATCTGCCAAACGTCTTCACTTACAGATTAGTCTGGGTCACCTGTGAGAGGTCAGGCAGAGTACTCCGAGCACCCCCATTTCAATTTCAGGCGCACAACTAACCCTTTTACAAAATTTTCTATTGGATTAATCTTCTTCTTTAGAAGAGGCTCCTCCTAAATTCTAAATAGATTAATCACCTAGAAGAGGTTCCACTAAGCTGACAGCCCCCCTGACTTCTGATTTGGCTTTCCCCTCAGAAAACGGTCCCCCGAACAGCCCTGTACTTACTTCTAAAATCTGGGTTGAATCTTTTGGAATCCCCCCCTCCCCCCCCGCCACACACGCACACACACACACACACAGTTACACTAATAATACTGAATCTTCTCTTAAACGAGAGCCTTTTTGGTGCCACTCAGGTTCTTTTTGCGGATTCCACTTGGGTCCTGCTCTAAGTGTGCACATCTACATTAGAGTGTGTGAGCGCTGAATAGTTTGAACACTGGAAAGAATTAAAAAGATATGCAATTTATATGTCACGGTGCGTGTGAGGTGAAGCACGAAGGCAGAGTCGAAGATACAATTCAATAACGATTCTAAATCCAAGGTTTACAGACAGGCAGGGTAAGTCACACAACATCCAATACAATGTTAATGACGGAACACAAGGACTAGACTGAACGCAACAAGACACACCTGAACGTAATCGACATAGACAGAAACTAGTGCTGCGTTCGAAATCGCATACTGCTTAAGTAGGTACTACATTTAAAACCGAACCTACTACTCGACCGTTAAAACAGTAGGTACTATATAGTATGAATGTGGGTAGTATGAATGGAACTCGGACATACTACATCCACCATATTGATGTTGTCACGCGTCATGCGTCGTCACAACAGCGCAACCATTTAAACTTTCAACAAGTCATCCGTTTGTTTAGATTGTGTTAAACAAGTGTAATTTAATTACAATAAACAACGTTTTCTTCCTGAGGTGCTTACACTTAAAATGAGCCGCGTCTCCACTTTCCAAAGCGGAGTGGAGTCCAGAGGCGGTGGATGGTCCCGTGGCGAGACCAGCACACGGATGGTGGGCTGAGGGTGAGCAGCGGGACTGGCTGTAGGCAGCGGTGGCATGGGAATGACAGGGTGGGCGGGTGGGATTTTAAATTTTGTGCGTGGTGCAGGTACCGGAGTACGCAAACGGAGAACTGGAATTGGAGTGATATGAAAGTTCAGTTCTTTTTGTCCTTTACCCAGATTGGCCCGCTGTCCGGAAAGCTGAAGAAACAAGCAATATGCAGAAATTGTCTTGCATGGTCCTTGAGTGAGAGATCCCCCTGCTCCAGCAGGAGGAGGAAATAGTCCGGGGTGAACGGGGTGTCCATGGGGGAAGACCGGGGGAAAAAAAATTAAATAAAAACTGACAAAAAACGAGGAAAACAAAAGGTCGGGAAAAAACGCGCCGTTCACTTTACGTTTTATGGTTCACCGTCATTCTGTCACGGTGCGTGTGAGGTGAAGCACGAAGGCAGAGTCGAAGATTCAATCCAATAACGATTCTAAATCCAAGGTTTACAGACAGGCAGGGTAAGTCACACAACATCCAATACAATGTTAATGACGGAACACAAGGACTAGACTGAACGCAACTTAAATAATACAGACAATCACACTGAGAAACGAGACACACCTGAACGTAATCGACATAGACAGAAACTAGGTCACAGGAGCACATAGGGAAATGACGACATCAACAAAACACTGAGTAGGGCGTGACATTATAAAGGTTAGTGATGACGCAACCCAGCTGTTTTTTGTTCTTTTACTGCTGTTCTTTCTTTTCCCCCTTAAAATCCTTTATTTGATTTTTTTATTTAAAAAACAAAAATCGGTCCCCACCCAATGTTTACTGGCTTTGAATATTAGGTGTAAAGATTCTCAAAGCTGCAGATCCTTTAGTTTTTTTTTTTTTTATCACAACTGTTTTTATTTCAGCGTATGTGCCTCGTCTTGAGGAGATCAGAGTTGTTTTGCTGGGATGGGTTCTTGGTGGAAAGAGTTCAACTGGAAACACCATCTTGAACCAGGATGCATTTGCTATAGGGGGAAGAACCGGAGAATGTACAATAAGGTTTGGAGATGTAGATGGAAGGAAGATTACTGTCTGGGACACTCCAGGCTGGTGGAAGTACTTTTCAACTGAATTTAACCCAGATTTCATTGGATCTGCGATCTTAGGAAGTGTTTCAGAGTGTAAGACGTTCCCTCACGCCATGCTGCTGGTGATTCCTGCAGACACA
>JAUMHP010026516.1:0-14098 GCA_032361065.1 Enteromius trimaculatus
TATAAAAACCATTACGCCTATGGAGAGTCCTCATAAATCACAAAAACCAACATGTGTGTGTGTGTGTGTGTGTGTATTCTCATGTAAGGAAAGCATGTAAAAAAAGTAAGCATCATATCCCACAAAGTGATTTGCATTAATGTAAATAATGTATCAGAAACTTCCAAATGTGAATTTTCCACATTTATGTAAACTCTACTATCTATTCTATTCAAATGTTTTATCTATTTGTTTTTTTATGTAATATGTAGCGTTATATCCTCGTGGCAGCATGTATAAATATCCAAGTCGGTTTAGAGATTTATGGTAATCCAGAGAGACGGCATCTACTCTTCAGGTGATAAACAATCTATTATCATTTATTAGCATTTTTTTTTTTTTTCATCGTAAATGAAATGTTGGGGTTTCAATGGATTTGTTTTATAGAATAGAAGTTCTACAACATTTGTATTATTGTAAATTCTGGTAAATTGGAGATTCAACTTTATATCTGTTTGAGAATTACTCATGATCCTCATATCATTTACACACTTTTGCTTAAGTTCTAAATAAAACAAAGACTATTTTTGTGTTTTACAAGAATATATTATTAGCCTTTCTACTTTAAATGTAACAAAGTAATACTACAACACTATAAAGTATTTCGAGTATTGAAAACAACCCTTTTCATGTAATGTGACATATGTGTGAACAGTATAGCTTGTCTCTTTTGTTGATTGGTTATGATTCGATTGATATGTTGATTGTTTCATTCAGTCATCAGAGGCTCTGAGCAGATGAACAGCTCCAGAGAGAACTTCACCTCACCTGAGGTTCAATCTTACAGCAACATCACAACACACACGTCTTCATCAACAGATGGCATCCGGATCATTGTTCTGTGCTTTAATCTACTGACTGGTGTTCCTACATACGCTTATGTCATGTGGCTTATTATCAGAGGAACAAATGGAATTGCATCAGAATTATTCAACTTTAATCTCAATGTCTGTGAGATATTTTTTTCTGTGTCTTCTATAGCTTTTCTGCTGTCAGAAAGATTTCCAATTTTTCTAACATTACAGAGACTTTCACTCGGACTAGCCGTCACCATTCGCCCTCTGTTTCAGTGTCTGATGTGTGTTGAGCGTTACCTGGCAGTGGTTCATCCTGTAACCTTTCTGAAGTACAAGCCAATTAGATATAAAATGGTTTCTTCTGTTGTTGTCTGGCTGTTAGGTGCTGGCTCTTGTTTGTTCTCTATGTTCATATTTCTGTCAAACAACATTGATGCATTTACCTGGTTCGTCCTTCTGCAGTTCTTTCTCTTCCTCTCCATCCAGATGTTCTGCTGTTTAGCTGTTCTCAGAGCTCTGAAGCGGTCAGGACCTGGAGAGAGAAAGAAAGAGGAGGAAAACCACATGAAGAGAAGAGCTTTTTATCTGATTTTGATAACTACTGTGACAATGGTAATCATATATGCCCCTTTCATTATCTCATCAATGCTCTACATCCTAATACAACAAGATTTTTTAGTTGCCTTGCCTATTAGTTTTGCTTTTTTTATTCTGGGTGGTTTTGTGCAGCCTGTTCTGTATCTGCACCGTTCTGGGAAATGCTGCTACCTCTGTTCATCATAAAACATGCAACTATTTTCAAATATATTTCTTCTGTATAGTAAAAAGTTAAAATTAATTCATTTTTAATTGTCAAGCAGCCCTGTTCTGGTTGTTAAGCTCCAAAAATATGCAGTACTGTGTGTGTGTTTGTGTTTATGATTAACTTTCAAGAGACCAGTCATTAGCTAAATTTGGTATATAAAAAAAAAAAAAACAGTAAAGTTGCACATTGTTGTCTGTCTTGTAGAGTGCTTAATATGGTTACTTTCAAGACAGACTACACATTCCTGTGTGTTTTGCTAATTTACTGAGCTTAACTGACAACAATGTAATGAAAACAGTCACCTGGGGGTGCTCTAATGGTCTCCAATGCTGTAGGTCTATATATCAGCCTTGAAATTTGCTCACTCCATTTCAAAGTTCACTTACAACATTATACTGTATATACATATGTACACTCTCTAAAATAAAGGTACAAAAGCTGTCACTAGGGCGGTACCTATAGGTTAAAATACACTTTAAATACTAATACAGTATGTGCCTTTAAGGTAACAAAATGGACCCTTTAGGTACAAACATGTACCTTTTGTAAACCCTTGTGACAGCCTTTGTAGCTTTATTTCTGAGAGTGTAATGTTGCAGTGAAAATGCAGTCATGTTTCATTAAACACAAGTGTACTTGATGTGTAAATACACATATACATGTGCAAACGCCACTTCAGATGCAGCTCCTGCGTTTCCTCTGCAGTGGAAAGAAGAATTTTGATGGTATAATAATTTATAAATTATGTACTGCATTTGTGTAGGTGGTGGTAATTTAAGCACAATCTAATGTTACGTCACAATCGTGTTGCTCTGTGATAAGTGGAGCTCCCTTACAGTAAGTGCACATACTGTTTAGACTTATCAAAATCACTTTACAAAATAAAACTTTGAAATGGTTGCACTTAGGGAAGTTTGAAGTAAAGTAGAATTGCAGTCATAACCGTTAAGTGTTGTATACTTCTTATTGCGATGCACTAATGGAAGGAATGACTTGATATTTTCTATGCAAACCACTACAAATGGATATTCTATCAAATAGTGCACTAAGTTGGTCTTGTTTTTAGACTTAGTTTGTAGGCTAATGATTATTGAAAGCAGGTGGCCAACATTTGTGAATTTGTATGACACTTGCTGTCTTTTAGCTGATTAATTACTTTTTTGAACATTTTTGTTGATGAAATATCCTTTTTAGCCCATGTTAACAATTTAACGGCTGATAATTATTGCTTTTTACAAAAATAAAATAAATAAATAAATAAATAGGAACTATATAATGAAGGTATACACACTGAAAGAAGACAACAATGTTATGTCATGTACTTCATGTAGCCTATAGGTAATATATTTGCATTTGAGGGCATCTGCATCCATCCCAGGTTGAAAAGCGCATGTTACATCCCCATACAAATCACATAACCCGGGAAAGCAGAATGGTCAGCTCTATAGGTGACTATAACTATTTCTAAATTATACATTTTGCTAGAATAACTGCATAATTGTTTGGTTATTACTGCTTGCTTGATTTGTGACCTTACAGTTTTGATAGCAGTCACACATAAAATCATACGTTCAGTCATACAAGTGGCCCTGAATCTGAATTATTTGTTGAGCATGAATACCAAGATTCCTATTTCCTAATGTGTTTAGAGTATTTTTACCATGCTGGGCTAATACTTGCATCTCGTTCATAGATCAGATGACTGCACACAGCAAAGTGATGAACATCTCCAGTGAGATCTTCCCCACTGATGGATTAAACTCTTCTAATTATATCTTTTCTAATTATACTAATGAGGTATTTGGTTTTAAAATGGCCTCAGGGATAGACATTATCAGCCTTCTTCTGAGTCTTCCTACCAACTCCTATGTGATATGGCTTATAGTAACAGGAACAGGGAATGGACTCGCGGCAGAGTTCTTCAGTCTCAATCTGTCTATTTGTGAGATCATCCTCTCTTTGAACCCTGTCTTGAATCTTTTCACATATAAGTTTCAAACGCTTCTCACGGCTACTTTATCTGTGCAAGGACTAGGCATAACTGGACATCCTCTGTTTCAGTGTCTGATCTGTGTTGAGCGTTACCTGGCAGTGGTTCATCCTGTAACCTTTCTGAAGTTCAAACCTCTCAGATATAGAGTGGTGTGTTCGCTTGTTGTCTGGGTGGCAAGTTTTGTCTCCTGTGGGATCAATACTTTGTTTTTGCTTTCATCCACTTTTGTGCCTCTATTTAGTTTGATACTGTCACAGCTCATCCCTGTCCTCTCCATCCAGTTGTTCTGCTGTGTGGCTGTTCTCAGAGCTCTGAAGCAGTCAGGACCAGGAGAGAGAGGAAGAGAGAGAGAAGAGGAAAACCACATGAAGAGAAGAGCCTTTCATGTCATTCAGATAATTACTTTTACCATTGTTTTCATATATGTTCCTTATATTATAGCAATACTGATTTTTTTATGTTCAAAACGATTTATATTCACTATCTTTTCTGTTAGTGTTGCATGTTTTGAATTGGCTGGTTTGGTGCCGCCTTTTCTTTTTCTGTACCGGGTGGACAAACTGCCCTTCACTAAATATCAGTAAACCATCTTCATTCATAAAAATAGTCACACAAAACCTAATTTGTTCTTTTTAGTTTTTTTTTTTTTTTTTTTTAATGCTTGTCTTTAAGTTCCATTACTCATGTTCGATTAAAATGAATGATTTTTTGTTAAACTTGAGTCCAGATATAATCCCATTCTATTAAACTTGCTTTTCTTACTAAATGTGGACAATTTGAGGAATACACTCATCTTACACTTTTTTCAGTGCTTTAGGATTGTTCCTTTTGCATGCCACTGACTCCCGATCAAAGTCAGAGAGTTTCATGCCTACATTCCTATGAGCTTTTCCTAAAGTAAACTTGAAAGAACTAAATAACAGCTAAGTAAGAATATGCAATATTTGTTTAATTAATCAAACTTGTTTAAAGCTATTTTTCTGTCTTGGGGGTCATATTTATTTACATGTTCAAAACAAAGTCTCTGAGTACACTTAGCATTTAAATTAAATCCAAAACTGTTCCATGCAAATCATATCATCAGCATGTCGCTTTACATATGACGGGAGAGTTGTCAGTAGTTACTTACTGTATGTGTTCATTTTAAGTCATGAAGACAGCATATATAATTGTAACAGTTTAGCTGGAGGTGCCAGCGAAAGCCACTGGATGGCACTCCAGCTCCATGTTTCTATTGTGTGTCTGTCTCCGTAGCTATCCCCGGACTCTTATTATGAACTCATGTCTCCACCCACTTTGTCTGTTGTCATGGCTACTCATGCATTCCTCCACCCCCAAGTCTAACTTTCATGTGCATATAAGCCCATGTCTTTGTGTTTTCACGGATCATTGTTTATAGTTTTCCCTTCTTAGCGTTCTTTGTTTCCCTGAGTTTCCTTGTATTGGATTAAGTCAGGTAGTAATAAAGCATTGCCAGTAGTCGCCAGACCTCTGTTTTTATGAGCTCATCTAAAGTGAGGACTAGTTATAGCTTGTAAAGCATTTATAAAGCAGATGTAAAGGCTAATTTATATTCTAAACAACAAAGTTAAACAAACACAACTGCCATGTTTCGTGTTTGTCTTGGTCTCCCCCGTCCTTTGTAATTTTGGTTCAGTCCTGTCCATTTGGTTTAGTCCTGTCGTTTTGTTCTCATTTGTTGATTTTGTACACCTGTGTTTTTCAGCTGCCCCCACTTTTGCTCATTTGTTTCTGTGTATTTAAAGCCCTGTGTTTTTCAGTTCAGCTTAGTCGATGTTAACGTCGTGGTATGTGTGTTTGATTTGTGGATGTCGTCTTGTCTTTGCTGCCTCGTCAGCCTTTTGTTTTGCTTGTTAATTTCTTTGATTAAATATTTTGTATTTAGAGTTTTCCTCGTCCACGCCTCTCTGTCTACACGCACATGTTTTTTCAAGATGTACAAAATGTAATCGTACAACTTTACACTTGAGAAATGAAAAACAAACCTTCAGTTTCATAGGAAAAAAAATAAAGTGCCCAGTTGTACAGTTTTATATTTTTTTGCATCTTGAAATTAATAGTTCTGTGTTGTTTGTTTATTTTTTTCCATTAGGAAGATAACTGACCGTTTAAATCTCCGGTAACACTTTATAATAAATACATGCTATTAATCATTAGTTAAGCATTAGTAAATAGTCAGTTCATCCTTTATAAAGCATTGTTCCAAAATTAATAGTCATTAGTAAGCAGTTTATAAATACAGTTATAAATGCCTTGTTTTGATTTATAAGCTTATCTAAATGTACAAAGGAGATTTATCTTCATAACACAAAAAAAAATAAACAAACACAACACAGAGGGATACAGAACTATTAATTTTAAGATGCAAAACAATACGAAACTGTACAAAAATAATATTATGTTTTTCTTTGAAATTGAAGGTTTGTTTTTCATTTATCAACTGTACAGTTGTATTATATTTTTTACATCTTGAAAAATGTCCCTCTGTGTTGTGTTTGTTTAACTCTTCTGTTTGGAAGATAAATCAGCCTTTACATCTGCATAAAATCAGTATTTATTAACTCACTGAGCAACTATTACCATGTGTCTAAATAATAAGATGTATTAATGGAAATTTAAATAATTTATTAATCATTTACTTAGACTTTCTAAATAATCTTATTAAACACTGACTAAGCCTAAATAACTGGTTTGTAAATAACATAATAATTAAAAAAAGATAAACTGATCATTAACAAAGTATGAAAATACAAGTATTAAACATTATATATATGCTTAAGAACAAGGCATTTATAAATGCACTTGTAAACTGTTTACTAATGTATAATAATGTTGGAACAATGGTTTATAAAGGGTGAAATGAGTATTTATTAATGCTTAACTAATAATTTATAGTGTGTGGTTATTATAAAGTGTTACCATGTATTCAGTGCATTAACTGAAGTTTTTCTATTAACTAATGTTAACAATGATGTATAGAAACTGCAATTAAAGCATTGTTCATCGTTTGTTCATTAGCCCATGTTAACAAGTGACACCTTATTGTAAAGTGTTACCAATAAACCTATTGAAATATTGTGAAGGGTATTATAAAAGGAAAACGGTTATCATTTACAGCAACTAAAAACAGATAAACAGATCGTTTTGTATACATGTAAGATTGTGTGCATGCTTTTCTACTGAAGAACTATAAAGTTGTAAAGTTATTTGATTCTTCTGTTCGCATGATCAGTTCTGTAATAAAATAAAACTCTCAATAAAGCATTGCAGGTATACTTGAACTTGGCATTCCCTTATTATTTTTGCATATGTTTGCCTCTGCATTCATGGACTAACACATTGAGTGTTGTGGAAACTTCAGTCAGAACTACGCTGTTCATCTTATAAAGCAGAGTCAGAAGATTTGATTATCAAAATTCAGGTACTAACTTTTTTTGATTAATATCTAATATTTTGAATAATGACTAATGTTTGAATTAAGTACTTTTTAACAATGTGTTAATAGCAGAATTCTGACATTATGCTTTTAGTTGCTTTCCAGAAGTCAGATTATAATGCTGATCACAGGTACAGTTTGAAGTCAATAAAACGGAAAAATAAAAAGAAATAGATTCACTCGCTCACCAATTGGTCCTCTGCAGTGAATGGGTACTGTCAGAATGAGATGAAAACATTACAACAATTAATGTCTTGATAACAGTTAATGTCATGTAAAGCAAAAATCTCCACGTTTATAATTAATGAAAGCAAATTTCTCAAGAAGTTTCTAAATTTGTGCCATTGCTTTCAGCTCAAGTACCTCTATGTCCTCTAATCAATGCTTTCTTTATTGAAAAAGTTGTCTTGTCTGAAACAGGAGAGCAATATTTGCAATATTGCAAGATGAAGTACTGTTTACAAAAAGAAAGAAAGTCCACAAGAAAAATGTCAGTGAATTTTGATGTGAGGGGATAACAAGGGACTTTTTCACTAAAGGAAGCATTGTGGATTATGATGAGAAGTCACAACTTGCTGATGAGTTCGTGTCTTACAAACGCAAAGCTTTTCACTTCACAAGACGTTATGGATTGTAGTCAAAACTGCTGTAATAGTGCCAGTTCTGAACCAAAAGCAGCCAAGGCTTCACTGGTAATACGTGCCTCTACATGCATTTCTGCAACCCTGTAATTTTGTAAGTTAATGCATGTTTCACCACAGTTTCAAAGTAAAATGTCCAGAGAGCAGCGCTAAAACATGTTTAATGCGTCACCGTGGCACCTTTGTATACTGGTACACTCAAATGCTCAAATTGTGCAGGATGTTAAAAATGTTTTGAAGTATTACCACAACATTCTGCAACTATGTAAAAATTCATCAAAAATGTACCTGTAAATCATACCTTTTTTGTAAAAAGGAATAAAAGTTGTGGGAGCGTCTAGTTTTCGTTTTAACTAATTTGTATGTATAGGTTGTTCAGTTTTGCACAAATGTAAGAAGAGGCATATATTTCAAATGAAAAAACGCATTAATCTGTCCAAATGTATTTTTGTGCAGGTTCAAACACGATGAACATCTCAATAGAAACTACCACAAATCTGACATGTAGCAGCAGCATTATGCTAGGAAATAAACTGCTGCCCTATGATGTTGTATTATACACCATCCAATTCCTGTTCGGTCTTCCTACACACTCCTACATCGTGTGGATCATTGTCACAGGCAGAGGAACAGGAATTGCATCCGAATTCTTCATTCTGAACATCTCAGTTTGTGAGATTTTTTTCTGCCTGCGCTCATTGGCTTCTGCGATGCTTAATACTTTTTCATGGCTGCGGAACACTGTGATGTTTTTGTCTGGATTTGTCATCACCGGTCGTTTCTTCCAGTGTCTGATGTGTGTTGAGCGTTACCTGGCAGTGGTTCATCCTGTAACCTTTCTGAAGTACAAACCTCTCAGATATAGAGTTGCATGTTCCATTTTAATCTGGATCACGATCGCTTTCTACTGTGTGTTTTCTCTGCTTGTACAGGACTGTTTCAGTCACATTTTTTCATTCTTGTACATATTGCAGTTCTTAGCCTTTTTGTCCATAAACCTGTTCTGCTGTTTAGCTGTTCTCATAGCTCTGAAGCAGTCAGGACCAGGAGAGAGAGGGAAAAAGAGAGAGGAGGAAAACAACATGAAGAGAAGAGCATTTCATCTCTTTCTTATAACTACTGTGACTTTACTAATCACATATGTTCCGAGTATATTTGTGGCTCTGCAACATATTCTGCCAATAAAGACAATCCCAGAATTAGATTCATTAAGTGCCACGTGTTTCATGCTGCCTGGTTTTGTGCAACCTTTAATCTATATTCACAAGTTTGGCAAACTGCCCTTCTGTAGGTTCCGGTAATTGCATAACCCATACTATTTTAAAAACACTGTACAAACAGATGGGTAACAGATGTCACAACATGTAATGTTCACTGTTTGTTCTATTCAGTAAAAACAAATGCCCTGTGTTCTGATTTCCATGCTGTCAATCTCTCTCGAAATACTATGAAAATGTTTGTGAACAGGTGTGAACAGACATGTATGGATAGTAACACAAATGTTATATTGAGTAATATAACTATTTGATTGATATATTCGAAATATCCTGCGGTTGTTGTTTCAATAGGAAATATAAGTATGTTTTTAGATGCTTATTTAACCCTCAAAAATTGTATAAATAAAATTTTTGCTTCTCTCATACTTTTTGTTTGTTTGTGGTTTTACATTTTAATGACAATGATATTTACTTCTGTGCTTACAATTACTCAGTTTTAATGTCAAGAAAGACTATATTTACTAAAAACTAAATACTATGTCAAGTGATTTCTATTTATTTAATTTTTTTTTTTTTTTTTTTGAGAAGAAACATTTTAAACTAGCATGACATTTAAAAATTGCGTTAAATTAAATCTGACATGCAGTGACATACGGCTCCCTGTAGGGTGCATCAAATAGCCAAATATGAGACAGTTACATGTTATATGAGACATGTTATCAGACTCATTAAAGTACTTACTTGCTTACTAAGTGCTTTGGACCAAGTTGGGCAAGGCTATGATCCCTTGTATGCCATTTTTCCACAACTAGAGCCTATCAGGAATGAAGTAGGAACAAGGACTAGAACACATAAACACAAGAGATACATTATGATGAAATCATTACCTTCCTCAAGTATTTTTAAATACATGTGAGAATCTATGGTTAACTAATGATTAACTATCTGTTATGTTAAGAAAGTCATAAATCACCATATGCATATTAAAATTAGCACAGAATAAAAAAAATGCATACAACATATCCAGCCAGCGTTGAAGATTGTGAGCGAGAACTGCACTGATCATGATGCACTGAAGACAGACAGACATTGACATTTCTCTTGAGAGTGGAGGCTTGACTTAATATTTTGGTAACCAATTATTTTTCTTCAAAATGTTATATTTATAGCTATCATTTACAAATAAAACATAATATAACTGTGCAATCTAAATGGTCAGTTTCCATACCTTAAAATCTAATCTAATATGAAATCTAGAGATGTATGTGTGAAAAATACATAATATAGTATTATAATATCAAATAAAATACATTCTAATTGATGAAAACGATATCAGATCCTGTCTTAAGCTCTTTACGACATTTGTTTTCATGCTAAACTACAAAAATGATCAGCTGCTTGTTTTATATTGTAGATTGATATTTTGTTTTCAGTCTGACTATATTCCTTATTTGTGTCCAGGTTAAATCAAACACAGCTGTATGATGAACATCTCGGATGAAACTGCCATATCCCCAGCAAATGAAACATGTAACACAACCTATTTGTCCAGATATAATAACAATGCACTATATTATGTTGTACTACATGTCATAAATATCCTGTTTGGTCTTCCTACACACTCTTATATTCTGTGGCTTATTGTCAAAGGGACAGGAAGAGGAATTGCATCTGAATTCTTCAATCTGAATATCTCTGTCTGTGAGATTATGTTATGTCTGCGTTCATTCAGTTCTGTCCTTGCCAATGTATTTCCAAGCATGTGGTACTTTAGAATGTTTTTGTCAGGATTCATCACCACTGCCCATTTCTTTCAGTGTCTGATCTGTGTCGAGCGTTACCTGGCAGTGGTTCATCCTGTAACCTTTCTGAAGTTCAAACATCTCAGATACAAAGTTGCATGCTCCACTTTTACCTGGACACTGATCATTGCATTTAATGTTTTTTCTCTGGGAAATGCAAACCCATGCAATATACACCTTTCTAAATGCCTGTACCTGGTACACTTCATAGTTTTCCTCGTTGTAAACCTGTTCTGCTGTCTAGCTGTTCTCAGAGCTCTGAAGAAGCCTGGACCTGGAGAGAGAGGAAGACACAGAGATGAAGAAAATCACACAAAGAGAAGAGCGTTTTTCCTCATTCTTATAACTACTGTAACTTTAGTTATCAGTTACGCTCACAATACAATCACAGCATTACAATATATTCTATCAATAACTGCCAGCCATGAAGTTGATTTACTGAGTCTTACATTTTTCTTTCTGGCTGGTTTTGTGGAACCTCTTCTCTTCATTCACAGGGCTGGCAAACTGCCTTTCTGTAGGTCTCTATAGCTGTGTCACTGTTTGCATGTTGCTTTTTTAAATGTTACCATATGAGCCATCACATCATATTTATGAACAAAAGTTATTCTATAAACTAAAATGTTGCTGGCGTTATTCAATAGTATCTTGTAAAATTAAGCAGATTTTTTTTTACAATTATTCCTGTTTGTTCACAAAAATGATGTATTTCTTTTTTATGTAAGCATTCCTGTAACTCAAATAGTGGGGCAAGCAATGACGAATTTGCATTGAGTCATAAAACTGACATACAACATATCCAGCGTTGTATTCTGAACGAGAACTGCACTGATCGCTGATGCACTGAAGACAGGAAGAAATTTCTGTTGAGGAAGTGGAGAAATTTACTTCGGTACGTCGGTAACCATTTGTTTTTATTATCATAAATTTCATATTTTCAATCATTTTTAAATAGTCATATTACATACGTTTAGACTACAAACAAAAGAAACTCTATAGGTGTATATAATATAATGTATAATAATATACATTATATGAATCCATTATATCAGATGTTGGGTTGAAATATATTTTTTTGTATTAAATTAAAAATGTTGTTTTATATTGTAAATTGATATTTTGTTTTCAATCTGATTCTATTCCTTATTTTTGTCCAGGTTAAATCAAAAACAGCTGTATGATGAACATCTCAGAAGAAACTGACATATCCCCAACAAATGAAACATGTAGCATAACCTACTTGTCCAAATTTTATAACACTATATCATATAATGTTGCACTATATGTCATAAATATCCTGTTTGGTCTTCCTACACACTCTTATATTCTGTGGCTTATTGTCAAAGGGACAGGAAGAGGAATTGCATCTGAATTCTTCACTCTAAACATCTCTATCTGTGAGATTATATTATGTCTGCGTTCTTCATTAACTCTGCTTGCCAAAGAATTTCCAAGGGTTTGGAACGTTAGATTGTTTTTGACTGGATTTACTGCCACTGCACGTTTCTTTCAGTGTCTGATGTGTGTTGAGCGTTACCTGGCAGTGGTTCATCCTCTAACCTTTCTGAAGTACAAACCTCTCAGATACAAAGTTGCGTGCTCCACTGTTACCTGGATAATGATCATTGTATGTTGTGTGTTTTTTCTGAGACATGTAAACCCATGTGATTTTCTTCTTGTTAAATGCCTGTACATGGTCCACCTCATAGTTTTCCTCGTCGTAAACCTGTTCTGCAGTCTAGCTGTTCTCAGAGCTCTGAAGAAGCCTGGACCTGGAGAGAGAGGAAGACAGAGAGAAGACAATCACATAAAGAGAAGAGCGTTCTACCTCATTCTAATAACTACCGTGACTTTAGTAATTACTTACGTTCCCAGTTCAGTCATAGGATTACAATATATTATAGCAGTACATGTTAACTCTAAACTAGAATCACTGAGTCTTACATGTTACCTTCTGCCTGGTTTTGTGCAGCCTCTTCTCTTCATTCACAGCGTTGGCAAACTGCCTTTCTGTAGGTCTCTTTAGCTGATCTAACCTTCTTCATTAAGAACTCATTTTTTAAAGAATTACACAAAACGCGCCTTGTTTGTGTACTTCAATAAAAAAAAATTCCCTTGTGCTCTGATTTTCATGAAGCTGACATGAAGATGTCAATCTTATCATGAAAATAAATGTATATGTTGTGCATTTAAATGTTATTGTAGAACCTATGAAATCATATTTATAAATAAAAGTTACCCTATAAAAGCAAAACAGTACTGATGTTATTCAATAGTTTGCCAAATTAGGATTGTTTTACCCTTACCTCAGCTGAACATGAATTTTTGCACCAAATGACAGATTGTAAACATTCCTGTAGCTCAGATATGCTGCTAGCAATACTAAATTTGCATTGCATAATAAAACTGACATACAACATATCCAGCGTTGTAGATTGTGAGTGAGAACTGCACCGATCACTGATGCACTGAAGACAGACAGGCATTTCTGTTGAGGAAGTGAAGGGATTTGACTTTATATCAATATTTCGGTAAACAAATTTTTTTCATCATAATTTAGTCATTTTTGTCTTGAATTAAAAATAAGACACATTTCTTGTTTTATATTGTAGACTGATATTTTGTTTTCAGTCTGATTCTATTCCTTATATTTGTCCAGGTTAAATCAAAGACAGCTGTATGATGAACATCTCGGATGAAACTACCATATCCCCAACAAATGAAACATGTAGCATAACCAATTTATCCAGATATTATAACAATATACCATTTAATACACTATATATTATCAGTATCCTATTTGGTCTTCCTACACACTCTTATATTCTGTGGCTTATTGTCAAAGATACAGGAAGAGGAATTGCATCTGAATTCTTCAATTTGAACATCTCTGTCTGTGAGATTATGTTATGTCTGCGTTCATTGATAACTCTGCTTGCCGAAGTATTTCCAAGGTTTTGGTACTTTAGATTGTTTTTGACTGGATTCATCTCCACTGCACGTTTCTTTCAGTGTCTGATGTGTGTTGAGCGTTACCTGGCAGTGGTTCATCCTGTAACCTTTCTGAAGTTCAAACATCTCAGATATAGAGTGATCTGCTGCACTGTTACCTGGATACTGATCATTGCATTGAATGTGTTTTCACTGGAACTTGTACATCCATGTAACATACGTCTTGTTAAATGCCTGTACCTGGTCCACTTCATAGTTTTCCTCGCCATAAACCTGTTCTGCTGTCTAGCTGTTCTCAGAGCTCTGAAGAAACCTGGACCTGGAAAGAGAGGAAGACAGAGAGATGAAGAAAATCACACAAAGAGAAGAGCGTTTCTAATCATTCTAATAACTAC
>JAUMHP010027021.1:0-14056 GCA_032361065.1 Enteromius trimaculatus
TATATATATTTTTTTTTTAAATTCATGCAAATTTAGAATACTTAAGCATTACTCTTTTGGATTGCTAATTGAGGCATGTCCAAACCTTGAAAATGTATTTTAAAGTGTCTTTTAGTTAAGATGGGTGACCCACCTCTCTGTGCCCTTTTGCTGAGTAACATGGTACTGCATGGGGGTCAAACGCTTCCTCAGCTCTTCCTCTGGGAACGTCTTGGGCCATGTCTTCTTACTTCGGCACGTTCCTACAGGTGAAACAAGTGAGGTCAGGTAAACGGAAGCGTTTGTAATCACAAAGTAAAGCAGTGCAGAATTATTAAAAACAAACAAATGTCACTCTAATCTAAATTTCTATGTGACTCCTTCCAAGCAGGAGTCAGCACTTTTGTCTGGTTACTTTGGTTGCATATGATTTGGTTTGGCCGATAACAAAAGATGTCTACTTTAATTCCTGACTCGACTCTTGCCTGGAAAAAATCACAGCGTCAGTGACACACACACAGAATTCAAACGCTCCATCAGTGATGTGCTACAGCCAAAGTATTACGCCGAGGCAAATTTGATTTTCCCTGCATAACATACGCAGTGAGTTATGACATTCTAGATGAGCGCTCATGTTGGCTGTTTATACAGAAGGCAGCGATCTTGACTGCTAGACTAGCTTTACAACAATGCTGACCTCTAGAGGTCAACCTGAGGAGTGAGTAATTGTCACCAGAAGGACTTTCAAAGTAATTGATTAAACATCGGCACAACTTCTACTGATAACAAACTTTAAAACATCAAGGAGGACGCAAAAAAAAAAATAAAAAATAGACCCTGAAACATCCCCTCTGGCAACCATAAGTTCCTCAGAAGACGACAAGCACTGTAGCCATGTTTTTAAAGGGGGCCAGATGTCCATCTGTACGCCATTTAGTCACCAAGACACACAGCAGTTTTAAATTACATACAATTCTACTGCAATTTCCCATTACAGAGTGCTTTCTCCCAGCTTTCCACCTTTTTCCCTGCTAATAATGATTTTTTCACTCGTGTTCCTGTGGGGTCTGTCCTGCTCCCGTATTGTTTCGCCAGTTTTACGGCTTGCGTTTTGGTGAAAGCGGGTCTCCCTTCACTTAGACTATGTGGAGAATTCCTCTCGACAAGATTGAAACCATGTGAATGGAGGAAATAATGGGGTCTTTAAAGGTCCCTCTGGTGAATAGGCTCCATTGATGGGCCCTGCTCTGTCCAGCGAGTACAAAGTTACTTCTGACAAACATGGGGAAGAGGGGAGGAGTGCCTCCCTGCAGGACTCTCCCGTATTCCTTTCGACTCTGTGAGAGGGGTCTTCTGGATCCTATTAGTAAGACAGAGAGAGAATTCCTATTTTTTGTGTATGAAGGGCTCTGAACACTATTTATACTGTGTGAGAGAGGGAGGGATAAAGGGGGAAAAAAGTGTTTTATTTCTTGGTTTGTCTAGAAAAGCCTCTAAGGAGGCATTTAAAGAAATTCAGGAATTCGGTCTGTGTCACCCCCTGCAAATGATTTAGTTTTGGTGCACCGAGAGGTCACGCTACAAATCAGCACGTTGTTCCAACATCCCTCCACTAACCTCAAGTGAAAGTTATTTCCTAATTGGAAGCAAGATTTGTTTTTAGCATGGGCCTTTTGCTTTACACCAAAAATATCACGTCTTCCCCTAGACATTTTTCATGCTTCTTCTCGCCTATTCTCGGCTCATCGCTTGCCAACTTTTTGAGAGGGTATGCAAGGCAGTGCTGTGGTAATATTACCTAATTTAATATAATAAATTAGGTTTTGTACTTTCACACTATAAATGTTTCTATTGTGTAGTAGCATTACAGAATATATATATTACTGCTGTCATTCAAAATTAAAGTTATTTATATATTTGCATAATATACATGTGTGTACTTTTTATACTCATTATACATATATATATATATATATATATATATATATATATACACATACACACACAAGCAGGTAACTTCCTTTTTCCTCAATAGACTTTAATTTGCTGATTATTAATAGTTAGTAAGGTAGTTGTTATGTTTAAGCATTGGGTAGGATTAGGGATGCAGAATAAGGTCATATAGAAAAGGCATTATTATGTGCTTAATAATATTCTAGTAACATGCATGCTAATAAGAAACTAATAGGTTAGGGGTAACCATTAAATAAAGGGTTACCTGTATTTGTATGCTGTATGTGTGTATTTATATGTACACTATACACATACATATATTATGTAAAATAACTATATAATAACAATATAATAATATTAATCTCTCTCTCTCTCTCAGAGAGAGCCTGATAAATATATATAAATTATAATATTTATATATAATACATTTGAAGTGCTACAATTTTCATTAATTTCAGCTCAAAATCAATAAAACATTTTTTAATGTACTGTTTATATATATGTTTTTGGCACTTAAAATTCAGTAATTTATTGTAAAAAAAAACTATTGATTTCATCACAATATCATCTTATTTCTACTGACCTGCAACTGTTGTTTCTTACGCCTATTCAGTCATATGGCTGTGTCACTTAAAGCATTTCATTCACACACTTTGGAACAAAATCCTGTCAGGTTTTATTATTATTTTGACACAGAAACACCCAGTTATTGATATTAATCTACTGATGTGTCTTAATGAACCTATGAAAGGTTTTAACTTGCACCAATCATTACTTCACAAAAATGCAATTAGATACAACTAGCTGACCAATCAGAACACATCCCGTTTCAAACGTGAGTCTCATCTAAATTCCTAAAATGGAAAATGCAAATACAAATGCAATCATTAGTAGATCATGTTAAAGCTAGACTGATCATGCAAGCTTAAAAGAAGGTGAGTTAGGCGTTATTCCACGAGCAACTGAAGAGCTAAACAGAGGGAAAAAAGAGCAAAGCAAAAGGTGACATTTCCAAAGCAAGGGGTCATCAAATGCAGAAAAACCAACTCAAGCATCAGGGGGAACCTGATAACCAGAAACCCACTAATGATCTAAAAGCATTACCTATTTATCTGTTCAGCTGTCCATGCATTAATGTAAAGATACATGTCAGGCTGCCTTTAGTTAAATCCAGAAGTTGGTTTCTCCACAAGTGACCTTATCATCAACCAAACACACACCCCTTGCTGAACGCTCACACACGCGTGTGCACACATATGAAAGCATCGAGAAAGCAAAGCACACACACACACACAGCATCCAGGTGACCTGAGGGGAGCCCGCAGGCCTTGAGTTTTACAGGTTGGCCTTGGCTGACCAGATGCAGTAGATTGAACCCGGACATGGCTGCGGCCGGTGCTGCTGGGAGAACAGAAACAGCGCCTGCTAAAACACCCTCCTACCACTCAGGCTAAAAAATTATAAAGACAGACACAGTCGAGGAGGGAGAGGAAGGAGAAAAAAAAACACAACATAGGTCAACATAGATGTCAGTCACAGTGATGGACACTTAGAGCAGCCTATCACGGGATGGCTGACACTTCTCATGCAGAGAAAGACGTCTCTGTGTAAAGAGAGGGAAGTGAACAGGAATGATAAAGATGTAAAACATATTACCCACAAGTCAAATGAGAACCTTGCATCCTAAAGACATGTTTACTTACATAAATGACAGTTAAATATCACAAGGTATAATATATATATTAAAACAGTGGCGTTTTAATAAAATAAAATGTTGAGCCAACAAACTTAAAGCAGACAAATTTTAATTGTTTTCATTTTTGATTGCTGACAGTCTAATGCATATGAAACTGGAGATTAAAAAAAAAAAAAATTCTCACAATTTTGACTAAGTTAACATAGAGCAACTTCTTGTTTTGTTGTCAGAATTAAGAAAACATCACGCAATTCTCAGTTTATATCACAATTCAGACTTTGTATCTTACAATTGTAAATGTTGTTCTCAGAATTATGAAAAAATCATAAATCATATGCAATAAAGTATAATGAACTGTCAAAATTGTGATGTAAAAAAGTTGCAATTATCTTTTCCACTTCAGGCTTACATTTGAGATTAATGGGGGGGGGGATTATTATTTGACATCTTTGAGGAGCGATTAAAAGGTCAGAGAACTTCATTAGTGGAAACAACATTTAATTTATGTCAAATTTAATGAGCTGAGTTATTATTTTTATTTGTAGAATTCAAAGCCTTGAGAAGACAGAAAAAAGTGCAGAAGCATTTTGCATAGAAAACAGAAGCTACCATACACCGAGCTTATCAGCGGTTTCTATGGCTGTAGCACGTCAGTTGTGTGTCTGTGGGCCATAAAGAGAAAACTAAACCTTTTCATTCAGTTTATACCAATACACATTAGCAACTTTGCTTACATCATGTTATGACACGACAGTCTAGTTTGCTTGTCATTTAATTAAACTTTGCAGATTATATATCCTAGCCACATTGGTTACAGTACCTAGCGTAGTGGGTGGAATCAGTGCTAGCAGCGGCCTTGCGGACTTATGGAAATGACTGCATTGGAGCAGGACCATGGATGCGCAAGGTGCCATGGATCGCAGAAGACGGACAGCCATCCTGGCTTATGGCAAACTCGAGCGCACGGTGAAGAATGCGGGAAGGTTTTTAAGACCTTCTCCAAGCCTTCTTGTAACTATAAAGACCTATGGAAAAGGTAGCTTTAAAACTGTTAGAGGCCAAAGATTGTGGGAAATTACAGCTGAACTACGGGAGCAATAACAGGCAAAGCCACAGAGCGCTGCGAGAGCGAGGGTGAAGCTGTGGTTTACAAGGAATGAGGTCCATCTAGTGGTTGTGCAGGTGTGTGAGGAAAAGGAAAAGATCTTTTCATCTACTGCAACAGGGAGACAGAAGAGTGCAACTGGCAAATTATCATCAGAAAGAGCTTGATATGAACATTTTTCCACTTAGTACCTAGAGTGGAGGAAAAAAATATTTGGATAAATATGCATTATGTAGAATTTGCCATTAAACAAGCTTGTTTTTTTTTTTTTTCTCCACTCAGTTCTCAAATTCACAGAGCAATGATAGCTGTAGTTCAACACATTTAATACGAACACATTCCACTTAATCTAATTAATTTTCAACAATATATCTATTTTTTATTTTAAAAAGTATTTTGTGTAACAGGTTGCTTGAAACTTGGTTTGATATTTTGAAATGATTTTAGATACATTTTACATCTGTGTATACTGTAATAATAATAATAATAATAATAAATATATATAACAAAAGAAATTAAAGAATAAAATTAAAATACATATATACATATATATATATATATATATGAATAAATATACATATGAATAAATAAAAATAAATATATATTTAATTTAGAAAGACATATATGACATTCTGATATATGAAAAGTATTTTATATTACAATATTTAATTTATAATGATATATTATTATACAATTTTGTAAAAAAAATACAAAAAAAAAATAATAATAATAATAATAATAAGTTACGCCACTGACCACAAATAATAAAGCAACCATGCTTGGTTTGTATTGAAAAAAATGTGAATTGTTACAGAAAATTAATGCAACTGGATTCAGACACTTGTTGGCACTCAGGTGACTCTTCGCCCAGGACTGGTCTGTTGAGTGGTTTTAACATATGAACAGATACAGACACAAGCAAGGCCACATCTTAAAAATACCCAGCAATCACTTGCAGAGAGGACTATAAATAGAGGCCGATTACAGCTCTGCAGAATCACACCATAGGTCTGTGTTTGTCTACAGCTTGACGTTTACATCATTTGCATTCCAGAAAGATCTCATTAAATGATTTGAACGATTGATCCTGTTTCCTCTAATCTTACTGCATGTGTATTTTATTCATTTATTTATTTTACTCTGTTTAGCGGCACTGATGAACCGCATGCAAGGAAAGCCAAATCTTCATTTAATGATCATTTCTGGAACTTGATGAGAGAGGCTCGTTAAACAAACTTCATTTTGACAACTGCCTTTATCTACTGAACTACAGAAGGAGGCAAGCAGGCAAAATAAGAGCATTTACTCACCAAAAATATCAAGTATCAATGCAGTTTATAAATAAAGCATGCTTGATACTTCGTGTACAGTGACAGCTATAACTATATAATAAAGTCATAAAGTGACAGATGAGAACTGAAATGTGTAATACCGATCAGATCTGTGCAAATGATTGCCTGGTTTAGATGGTTGCAGGGGCATTGTGACCATGCTAGCAAATGAAAGCATAACAAATGATGTGTGCGTTTTGTTTGGCAACAATAGGATTTTTAACACAAGGAATTTCATGAATCACAAGCACAAACATTATATAAATTCATCTATGTTATGACATTTGATGTCTATCAGATGACTGAGCATGTTTATTAGACAGGTGTCAGGAGTTTAGAGGCCAATTAAATAAACATGACATCAAATATTAATGTCTT
This sequence comes from Enteromius trimaculatus, assembly GCA_032361065.1. Classification (NCBI taxonomy): domain Eukaryota; kingdom Metazoa; phylum Chordata; class Actinopteri; order Cypriniformes; family Cyprinidae; genus Enteromius; species Enteromius trimaculatus. The sequence goes on from JAUMHP010027021.1 coordinate 6,443, forward strand.
TGAATGGTCTGCACTTACAAAGTAGCAGCCTACTTGAAAGTACGGAGTCTCATGATAATACTGTGGTGTGTACAGTAGTCGTTTTTGTAAGGGTGTGGTTTGCATAAACAAATAATGAAACATCGCTGCTATGACATCACGTGTGGGAGGATACATAGTTAATACATACATAGTAGCTATACAAAGTGTGACTGATATGCTTCATACAGAAGACTAGGAAAATTCGCTGTGGTTATTTACGTAATAGTCTGTCATATTAAAATATAAGCATACAAAATTATGGAACAAAGGCGAAAAAAGGTTGTATTTCAACTGCGTCGTTTTTAAACTGACATTAAAGTGTAACGGTGTTGTGTTACACATTCAACGCGTAACTTAGACCCTGTTGCCCACATTAAAGTCACTTAAAAAGTGCGTAATAAACAATATAAACATAAAATAAGTAGTTACACGTACCAGACAGCAGAAATAGCGTTAAAACCGAGTAGAACAGCAGACTAGAGAGAGAAGGGGGGCCGATGTGAGAGCAGAGCATTTGTCAAACAGCGACACGACCGTGTACTTCTTAGGTAATGACAAGTGCATTCTGGGAAATTCCTCTCACTGGGCAGACGAGCTCCTAATATGAGCAATGCGTAATTTGCGCGCATAGTTATTCCGCGCGAAGCAGTCTGTGCGCGCTGGTGAATAATTACGTCACTAGATGTGGCTCATGGTTTCAACTTTCAAATCAAACAGATTATTTGCTTGATGTTTAATGTAGTTATCAGGTCTAAACGGAACCCTCTCTAGATTTGGCTTTGCATGCCATCGTCACATCCTACTGTTATGCCAACTAGGGAAATGCTTAAAGCAGTAGTTTAATGCTAATAAAATGATGCTACGTAGATTAAAACAATTTAATCATAGAATGGGAACTGTATTAATCATCCTAATGTTCATTTTTTGAATTGAACATGATTATACTCCATATTTTAAATGTTTTCTATTAAAAGTTATTATTATAATTTACCATTGAATGTTAAGCAATACATTAATTGTCTGACTCTACATGTGGTTATTTTAATGGTGCTATCTTTAATTTTCATTTACATATAAATAAACACATATATAAACAAACATATATAAACAAGAATCCTACAGCATATATATAATAAATATATTATGTGTGTGTGCTGTGGATATATATAAAGCAATAAACTGGGAATAAAGTATAGGGGAATTAAATTATGTAACTACTTAAAATGAATATAAAAATGAAAAATAGATGCATTTTGAACAGCTTCAAATTTTTCTGATAACTAGATGAATACAAACAACTTGTTGCAAAATAGGACTAAAAATGGAAATTGCAAAACTTGTCCATTAATGTTTACTAACATATGTTATCCATACAAAAAAACAAATCATAACTGATTAAAACATATCTTTTGATAAACATACTTTAAGCCTTAAACCATGCCATTATGTTTTCAATTGCACTACTAACTTGTTCACCTAGATATCTGTTTTGGGCAACAACCGTTAACTTTTCCTAGAAATGTTTTCAACAATTAAAAGATCAACACAATCTGAAAAGACATGTTTTATAAAAACGTATGGGAAAGTCAGCGCATGTAGATTATGTGATAGAATCTCGTTAAGGAAGGAAATAAACATGAGTAATAAACAAGTACATTTTATTTACCTCATATCCACCCGAACTGCATCTAAACAAAAGCTGATAAATCTTTCCGTGATCCAAAATAGACATGACCGCAGCATGACATGCTGTTTATGAATGTGTCCCGATACAAATTAGAATCAGATCACCATATCAGGCTGCGACTGTAGCACAAGTGTGTACAAGAAAGTCAGAAAACAACTTCCATCAAAAACGTCTCCTTTGGAAATTTAGAAGGGCCGGGGACAGATTAAAAACAGCAACAGGATGGCATTTAAAATCTGCCAAGTGACCGGTGAGGGGGAGGAAAGAACATCCATCTGCACCAATTATAATGGGAAAAGCATAACTTTTTAAAATATAAACAAAACAACAGTAAATAATTGTATACTTGAATATAATCAGGCTGTGACAATTAAGACTAGTGTTCAGAAACATGGCATTGAAGGGGAACAAAATTGTTCATTTCGCTCACAAAGCCATGTAGACCCTTCCACATGACACGTCTCTGAATGCAGCAGTGTAGTTATTCTGTTGGCAAGAAACAAACAAGAGCTTATGACGATTTCAGTTTCATACAGATGATTTCAACCACCACCATTCAACGAGATATTTACAGCACCCCTTTCCAGAGTGTGTGCATGCTGTTCTTGGACTAAAAACTACAAAAAAAACAAAACAAAAAAAATGCAAAACAAAAATAAAAATAAAGGGAATACATCAGCTAAAACAGCATCAGGGAAATAAACATCCACAATATATGATACAATTCAAAGCTTAAATATAGGCATACTTTAACCAGCACATGCAGCTATGTATAGCCCAACAGAGCTCCTTGAAATTAAGGAGGGGAGTTAGTTACATAAAAAAAATAAAAATAAGCAGAGGCCGGAAAACTCTCATTTGTGTTCTGAGATTTAGTGAGAAGTTGGAAGCAATTTTTGTCATCGAATCCAATTGACGGTTTATCAAAAACAAAGAAAATACATAAGAAACAGAAATTTGTGTCCACTTGCACCAGATATGAGAAGGACAGAGATTGCATCCTCCACTTCTCCTAAAAGTTTTCACAGGACCGAGCAACTCTCTTTCCACCGGTTTCACGCCAGTGTGTGCATCTCCCTTGCTTTCTTTCCTCGATACCGAAGGACAGGAAAAAAGAAGAAGAAAAAAAAAAAAAAAAAAAAAAAACACAGCAGCTCACAGGTTTAAACACCATTGCTTGCATATGGCTGACAAAACTAATTGGGCACCCCAGGTCGCCCAACCGTAAAAGCTCCTGAACGCAGTTCTCTCTGGTAAAGAGGATGCAGGAGAAGGGAGCCTCGTATATAGCGAAAGAGAGAGCAGAGAGGATGGTGGTGGCCACTAGCATGTGCCTCAAGAGAAAACCAGTGAGCTGGATGTGCTGGATCGCTGGTTCAGACGAGACATGCTGTTCATGCTGGAGCTGGAGGGCTTGAGGGGCGTGTTGCAGCCCAGGGCTTGTGGGAAACGCTGGTGGTAGCGATCCAGACGTAGATACTTGACCGTCACCAGCTTACCTGTAGAAAAGACAGGACCGGTTTAAATTGACTTCTCCAGTTGAATCTCCAGTTCTTCTGATAAATTAATAAATGTAATGTTTGTTTACCGTCAAACCAGGAGCCATGAAGCGCTTTGAAGGCTTTCCCAGAATGCTCTGCTGAAAGGCACTTCACGTAAACGCAGCCCTAGATGGAAACAAAACATATAGCAAATAAACCTATTAATTAAATGCTTCTAGGAATATTACTCTGTTCCAAAACAAAGAACAAATTTAAATCACCATCATATCCTTTGTAAACAAGGCAATACCAGAATGCACAAAACCTAATAAATTAGTTAAAAAGAAATACAGTTCTGTGTGATAAAAAAAAAAACCATTATAAAATATGTATATATTTAAGAACAATTACTTGTTCGCCCAGTTTAATTTTGCTCATATTATTATCTAGTATAAATTAGTTTATCATCATGCTAACATCAAACTCTATATTCCTATGTCCCATTTATGCTTATTATGATAATTAGCACCTATAAACTTAGAAACGTGATAACAAGACTGCATAAAGACTAATATTGCTAATAATAACACCACACATTAGAAATTAACTGATACGACTAAGAAGATTGTTGTTGTTGCCGTGTTCTAAAAATTGGCCACTTACACCTTTGAAGGCAGCAGGCAACTCATGTTTTGGACAAAAACCTATAAACCCAGCTTGTATCATTTGTAATGCATCACACAGGATCCTCACCTCTCTGGAGTTTTTGTCAACAGCTATGTGAACGATTCCATCGTTATCACTGCACTTCTCTAAAATGGCTTCTTGAATGGCGAGGTGCCAGTTTTCCCCCACTTCCCTGTTCAAGAGCGAAAAACTGAGCGGTGAGACTACATTCATGCCAAACTACATACAATTATGCAAGTGCATACATTTTACTTATACAACCAATCCGATGTGAGCTCGCATGCAATTCGAAACTTACATGACTGGATCAAACATGTTGCGAATCTTCAAGCATGGCGTTAAGCTGTTTGGTGGCGAATTTCTTCGGTCCAAAGGAAATGCTAAAGAATAAAACAAGCCACTTTAGGTTCATGAACGTATGTCCAAAAAAAATTTGCGTTAAAAGGAAGTAAGTCCTTCAGACAAGTCAATCAGGAGGTGCCCACATGTACACATCCACACATGTACAAAAGCACAAGTTTGACCTTTAAAATTCAGATGATCGACTCCACACAAAGAAAATTTTACCTTGGCCTTGCCACACTTTGGAGGGCATGCTGGACATCTTATCAGGTGACATCGAGGGCTGAAGCCACCGCCACACCGTGAAGTCCGCCCCTCCAATCCTCTGAGTTTCAGTCCGGATGCGGGACTCATTAGCTGAGAGAAATGCAACGGCTCTATCCCACACCTTTTTCATCTTCTTTCTAAGAGAAAGACACAATACACATGCACTTCAGAATAAGCTGCACCAGGAAGAGGGCGTTTCATCCAAAAGTGCAAAACGAGTGCTGCACTTTAGCAAAGATGCCATACCTCTCTTGAGGTTGGACAAGAGAGTCACGGACGTGAGGGATGGGCAAAAAACGCTGCAAGTCCTTATTCTCCTGATAGGCTTCATTGTGGTTTCTCATTACATCTGTGAAAACACAAAGCACAGGTGTTAAGATGCTTTGTGTAATTTCTGCGCTAAAATTACAGCCTAACAATGAGGCAGTCTTACCGATGATCCTCTCCACCATGTCATACATCTGTCTAGTTTCCTCCTCTTCTTTGCGCCATCTGTATTTCATGTAATACACCAAACCCAAAACTACACCGATGCCTATAGAGAAATGCAAGAAAGGTTAGTGAATCTTCCCCTTGTAAAAAGCACCAACTTCTACAGGAAGTAGAAGCCAACCTCCAAGGACGAAGAGAACTCTGTGTATCACAGTGAAGAAGGCGCGTCTGAGGCGGCAGAAGAAGGACATGCGGGGGTGGATGGACTCCAGACGGGAGACTTCCGATACATCCTCTATTGGTTGAGCAGGGTCGGCACCAATCAACCTGCCAAGAAACCAACACCCCCCAATGAACACAGGAAAACGGCACACGCAGAGTAATAGATAGATAGATAGATCATCAGGTACCTTATACCAACAACATCTTTGGTTTTCATGATCCACTCTAAAGACGTTTCAATCAAGTTTTCATAGGCTTCATTTTGGAGCTTGAAAGAGAAAGATGCTTTATTATAATTGGCATTTTCATTTTGGTAGAGCCACTATTTCCCAAATGATACTAAAGGTCACTGTCAATTAAAGAAACAATGCAACAAACCTTGAGGTACGTAGAGGCGTCGCTAAAAGAGACACTTCTGTTTAAAGGATTTTTATTGTCTCCACAATCATGCTCTCCTGAAAGACAAACAAACGGTTGCACTTTTTAATTCTGGATATATTAAAATAGTTTAAATAAAATTTTAGTTGTATCTGAACGCTCACCTGCGACATTGGCCAGGTGCTCATGCAGAGACAGGAGCAGGTTAAGGATGAGGTCTCGGTCTTTAACGTCCTGTTCAAATCAATGCAAGTAATTGCTGTTAGTGCAAGTTTAAGCACAGTAAAACCAGAAATATCTTTGTTGGAGGGAAAATGGAATTTGCTTGAATTTAGTTTTAAAACGTGGAACACAGGTAAGCAGATACTTACATACTGCTGATCAAACTCTGGTCCGAACGGGTGAAGTATGACTGAAAAAAAAAAAAAAAGTTGAGTTGAAAAATAGCATTACTCAGCACTAGACAAATTATAACGAAATGACTGGATGGCATTTCCCAACTATGCCGTTGAGGAGGGCTGCTCATCGTCTCACATTCGAGGGTGTGACTACGAGCGAGAGTCTCTCGTCGTCTCACACTTGACTTGAGTCATTGTCTGAACATTGTGCTTCTGTCCTCTCTCTGGCCCAAGCCCAGATTTAGCACAGCAACTGCCCTGCATGTCTCAATCATAGACTGCATGGGTCTGGCTTATCAGACCTGAGCTGTCTGATGTTGCAAGCCATTTAATACATCAATCTCTGACAGGAGGCCATATACTCCGGAAAAAAACAAATGCTTTTAAGTTCAAGATTAAGTCTGGCCTAGATTTCAGGTGAAGAGATCCCATTTTTATTTTTTTGGTTGAGCTATAGTACATTTAATTTTCTTAAATGTGGTAAAAGCACTAAAATACAGTGCCCTCCACTAATATTGGCACCCTTGTTAAATCTGAGCAAAGGCGGTTGTGAAAATAAATTTGCATTGTTTATCCTTTTGATCTTTCATTCAAATTTTTTTACAAAATTCTAACCTATAATTGAAAACAATTGTAATGGGGAGAAAATCTCATTGTAAAATTTGTTTCTCTCCAATCCTTTAATCTAGACTCTTCAAGGACCACAGCTGGAGAATTGCAAAAAATTGTAAAAAAAAACAAAAAAAAAAACCTGACTGTGTTAGAAATCTTATAATGGGCCATGGTTGGGTCTTTCATTGGGACAATAATCCAAAACAAACATCAAAATAAACAAGAATTAGTCACTGAGCACAAAATGAAGCTTTTGCCATGGCTGTATCAGTCCTCTGCGGAGAAGCACCATCATGAAGCTTATATTCTGAAAGATCTGGAGTGATTCTGGATGAAAGAATGGTCTCTTTTCTCTTATCAGGTGTTCTCCAAACTCTTCAGGCATTACAGGAGAAAACTCAGAGCTGTTATCTTGGGAAAAGGACATACTAAAAATTGGGTGCCGATAATTGTGGCCAACATGAACTGGAAAAAGAATTATTTCATCGTGAGTTTTTCTTCAATAATAGGTAAGAATTTTGTAAATGCTTTGAACGAAAGATCAAAAGGATAATTTATTTTCACAGCCACCTTCGCTTGGATTGAGCAAGGGTGCCAATATTATTGGAGGGCACTGTGCATGGCCAAAAGTGGCCTACAGACCTATGTAGACAAGAGAAATAGATGTACAGTTTTACAGACTATACTATTGTTTAAAAAAATAATTGTTCAATTGCCAATTGTGAAATCTAGGACCTAATTTCTATAATATCAGAATTAACAATAAAATAAGCAATATCATCATAATCTTATTTATAACACAGTGCACAAAAGTAGCACTTGTTTCTCTGAAGTTCTTAACCTACTAAAATATTAGACATGATAGAACTAAACTAGTTGTGTGTTCAGTATGACTATGTTCAGCATTGGATACTTGAATACTGTTAAAAAAAATACTACACAATGATAAACATTTCAGCTCTATGTTACATGGTTGTCACATGACCTAGTTACACCGCAGTTAGTTCAGCAAATTTAAATGTTTTGCAGTCTGATCAAATAATGAGTCAGGATGTTTTAAATGACTTTAAGTTGTCATACAGGAAGA
>JAUMHP010027069.1:0-14053 GCA_032361065.1 Enteromius trimaculatus
AAATATGACAGTTTACTTCCATCACATGTTTTAAATCCTTACGGAAATAAATTATTTGCATACAACACAAATTTGCAAACAACTAATTACTTAAATGGTTTAAAAAAATGTCTCAGCAATTTATGATCTGAAAAAAATCCAGAGAAGGGACATAAATATGAGAAAACACACACAGACTTTAACTCTTTAACTCTTTAAAGGGAAGAGTACACAAAAATGTAACGTTAGCTAGATTTCAAAAATAAAAACAGTGCACCTTAATAAAAGTAAATAAGAACAGCACAATGATAAATTGATGCTTAGCATTTCTAACCAGAAAACAATCATCAATTATAGGGCTATATTAAAGTCAGTCATAAATTGTGTGATTTGACCATGCAGAATTAGCCAAAATGGTGAAATTGTAGTCGATTGCTTACGGTGCGAGTTTAAAAGTTTGATTAGAAGTGGATCTCACCTAATGCATATTGCACATTTTCAAAACATGTGTGACGAAAACTGTTACGTGAAACTGACAAATCAGCCTTCCTGATGAAAACTGTGTGAAAAAGACCGCCATCCAGCCAGCAATGACATGTGGGGCCCAGACGAGGGCTTCATGGGCGGCAAATGTGGGCCCCATTATGGGCTTGCACCCGGGATCCACATTGGGGCCAGCCGTGGATGCCCAGACGTACTAAAAATGGGACCTGTAAAGGTACTGCATGGGTCCTAACTGGGCAATTCATGCCAAACCCATTTGGGCCCCATCTGCCCAAAGGGGTTTAAAGTGGGTTTGCACCCGGGGAGCCACATGGGGGCCAGCCGTGGATGCCCAGTGGGGTTTTAAGGGGGATCTGTAAGGGTCTTATGTGGGTCTTAACTGGGTAATTCATGTCAGACCCATTTGAGCCCCACCTGCCTTAAGGGGTTTAAAAATGGGCTTGCACCAGGATTCAACCATCAATGCCCATATAGGCTCATAGTGGGCTCTGTAAGGATCCTATGTTGGTCCTAACTGAGCAATTCATGCAAGGCCTGTCTAAGCTGAACCATGCCAAATGGTTTAAGGAAACAATGTAAGAAAAATTAAAAACAAAGAATGAATATAAGGACAAGATAAATACAAGACACTTGATGGTTTGAACTGCAAGAAATATATTTAATTGAACAACAAAAATGATCTTTACAAAACAATGTCACAACATACAGGTAAACTAAAAAATGAGCCTATATGTGCCCAACCTGTTTCCGGCGATCGACTGTCCTGCAAAGTTTAGCTCCAAATCAAACAACTAATAAAGCAACTAATTACGTTTTTGAGGATCGCTTGAAAATTAAAGGCAGGTGTGTTTGATTAGATTTGGAGCTAAACTTTACAGAACAGTGAATCGCCGGAAGCAGGGTTGGGCACCCCTGGCCTAAGGTGTTGTTGTGCATAACAGGCAGTGGTGGAAAGAGTACTGAAATATGTCATGCAGAACCCATACGTGCATTCCCAGTTCAAACCCATGCCTACTTGGCCCATAAAAAATCTATGCAGGACCCATTTATGTGTTCCCAGTTTAAACCTATTCCTACTTGGCCTATAAAAATTCTATGCAGTACCCATATGTGCATTCCCAGTTCAAACCCATGCCTACTTGGCCCATAAAAAATCTATGCAGGACCCATTTATGTGTTCCCAGTTTAAACCTATTCCTACTTGGCCTATAAAAATTCTATGCAGTACCCATATGTGCATTCCCAGTTCAAACCCATGCCCACTTGGCCCATGAATATGCCATGCAGGACCCATTTATGTGTTCCCAGTTCAAAGCGCCACATGTCATTGCTGGCTGGAAAGGAATGGCTTGTTCCCCTGATGTCAAGTCAAGGTTGGTGTATGAAGTAAATCTGGTTTTTGCTGGTATTTAAACATAAACCATGACTGTACAGAGAACGATACATTGACCATGAATGATAATGACTTCCAGGACTTGAAGTAAATGATACACAAAACGCATTAATAAAATATGTAATAAAAAACTTATTAAATAGATTCCAGCTTAAAAAATAATGCTTATGACATTTGGTTCTGAAAGCTAAATCAACGTTTGGATTTAGGATTCAACAATCAGTCAACAAAAGCAGGAAATATGGTTGGGAGTGTCGCCTGGAGTGTGGGACTCATTCGAGTCATTCAATGGAACTAAGATGGTCATTAACGTTCACACTTCAGTAATGAAATCCCCCCTCAGCCACCTGGCACAGGTGATTATATCATTATGATCACAGAAGGGTGAAGAGAAACTTTACTTTGCCACCTCCAATAAGAAGTCAATGCTTCTGTGAATTGTTTGAATGTGGAAAAGTCAGGTGCTTTTTTCAAGTTCGTTCATTTATATGTAACATTTTATATGGTGTGAGTTAAAAATAAAAAATAAAAAAAGCTGTTAATTTCAAAATAATTTGCATAGTAGAAAACATCCAGACTCAGCATTTTCTTAACAGAATGACAGCCTTGTTGCTGTATAAATTGGATTTGAGACTTACAAATGTTGCCGTTTACACAAATACACAAACGAGTTCACATCGCAGCAGAAAAGTCAGTGTGGAAAAACTTCTTTCTTGGATCAGTGGTCTTGAATGGCAGCCTAAGGCAACATTTCGTGGTTTGGTATTATTGAAAAGCTTATTATGGATTTTCCATTGCCGTCTTCGGCATGTCAAAGCGCACAAAGGTATTGAAGTGAGTGAAGATTATAGCTGAACGGACAGGAGAACCAGGCTACACACAGAGTTCAAGCTGTGCACCTGAAAGGTCAAGATCCGTTTCTTACTCTTCAGAACTGAGATCTAAACAACAGCTGAATAGTTTGATCATCTAATAAAGAGTCTATTAGATTTTGTCACTGAAGGAAGTGACATTTTTTCCTAGTTCTTCCTAAAGTAGTTCTTGTAATAAGGCAAAACACTGATGCAAAACAGCAAAAACTGTGGTAATACTTAAAAAATATTGCTCTGTGTTTATGCTCAAGGGTCTATGAATTCTAAAACATGCTTTGTTTTAAATTGATTCAGTTAACCAGAAAACACAAGGCCAATATCAAATCCAATCATACAAGAAAACAGCACTGTGGTGACAAATGGAAACTCACACTTGAATGAAAATCAAAGCATTTAGCTTTGCTTTGAATGTCTAAAATGTTTTTTGCTAGTTGTATGATTGAAGGTCACTCAAAAAATAAAAATGATATTATTTACTCACACTTCTGACATAACTCTACACATTAGTGGTAGTACTTTTTATTTTTTAATGGATGTTCATTCACACAGTGAAATCCAATAGTAAGCTTTAATGGTTTAGAATGACATAAGAGGGAGTAAATGATGACAACATGTACATTTTTGGGTGAACTATCCTTTTAAGTAGCAGGTATCAGGTGTGGTTCTAGGGTGAATTGATGTCTGAGGCTTAGCTTAGAGACATTATGTTTCAGAATACACGGGATGCACTCAAAAATATGTGTTTTAAATATAAAAAGTGGAATATAGAAATATGAAATGATAGGAAAAATAGTAATACTTTTAAACATGAAACTAAAATTGATAGTAGTCTAGTTGGTGGCAAGCCACTGCCTTTGAGTCTTTGAATGATTTATTTAATTAGTGAATCACTGACTCACCCGATTCATTCAAATATGGAAACATTGCTTTGTGTGGGACTACACGGCTTTGTTTGAAGCCATTTTCTTTAGTGGAATAGAGCAAAAGACAATATTCATTGTATCTACAGTTTAAGCCACATATATTTACATCTTGTTTATTGAATTGTTGTCCTGACATGAAGAAAGGTCTGCCACAGAGCATATAACAAAACTTTTAAATAAAATGCCGAATAAAAACAAAAACACATGGTACTGATACATAACAACTGACTTTAGGGTTCATATGATATGTGTTTGGTGTGCATATAACACACATCTTCCCAACAGCACTAACTGTACCCATTGCGTAGCATATATTTTTTTGCGTATCAATACCACCATTTTTTTCCCCCATGAAATCAGGATGACCAAACCTCTCGGGTTATTCACAAAGCATCTCATCCCCTCTCAGGGAACCATGGTTACATGAGTAACCTGAGACGTTCCACTTCCCAATTCCAGATACCTGCATATAGTGACAAAGGACCTTCCTATGAAACTGCCCAGACCAAAGAGATGCTATCTACTTAAAGCCCTGGCACAAACAAAAGACTATTCGAATGATACCTGATCTTACTCAAGCAACCCAATATAATAATTTTAGCATAACCTTAAGTCATTTAAATAATGAAAGTAAATAAATTGTAACTGCTATTCAAAATGCTAAGCAAGCACTGCTTTGTTTAGGTTTTATATATCTGCGTTTATCTCGTATATCTTCGTTCCCTTTTCTCCGTTTGAAAGATGAATATATTGAAAGTTGACATATACAGTTAATTCCTTTCACGCATGCGCAGAACGCACGTGTTTCGTTTGCAGTTGGGCGAAGTCTGTGCAGTGTGTTCTAGAGCAGTGTTTTTTTTGCCCGACGCTACTGAAGCCAACACAAGTTGGTGACGTATTCTGCATGTGTTCTCTAAGTTCCCTAAGGGGAACATACATCGCTCTAAATGCGCGCGTCCCCCAAAGACTGCGTGCTGCATTATGATTAAATATAAACCTATATATGTGACAGTTCTCAGTGAAAAATAAATGACCTAATTTGACACGTGACAAGAACGCTAAAAACACTTAGAGCGCTGATATAACTTCTTTTTGATGACTGCACCGTTTATCTTGGTCAGAATACGAGTCTCAGTGGGCGGTTCTTGACGGGAGTGAAGGAGAGGAGTGTAGAGAGTAAACATACTGTACGGCTCTAGAAATTATTTTAATATGCATAAAAATGGCATGGTGATTAAAATTATAATAATCGGGGCTTCAGCCCACCTCTAGCGCCGCCCCTGAGTAACATCACCGGTCGAAACGATCATCGCAGCTGATCAACAGCACAATAGTAAGTGTGATATTGCTCAAGTAGCCTATATATATATTTTTTTTTTTTCATCGACCATTTTTTTTACAAAAGCAAAAAGAATGTTTGCATATTTGCATCATGTAGCTACTCCAAAATAAGCCTACTCACCAAAAGTTTTGACATAACTCTCATGAGTAAGAAACATAAAACAAGACTGGAGAAGAACTCGGTTAAATTCCGTTTAAATATTGCGTTAATAATAAAAGAAACACACGTCAAAATTCGACATACCATTTGCCCTTCTAAATCTTTAATATCGAAATTCACTTACTGATAATGCTGTTTCTGTAATAATGAGAAACACTCACTTTTGACTGTAAATTATTGTAATTATTGCTTTAATTGAAAGGAAGTTATGTTGTATTATGAAGCAATAAAAATCTAGAATGTATTGTTAACCTTTTTATTTTATTTGCAAAGTTTTAACATAAACAGAAATGTCTTAATCCAACTCCTATGTTAAATTTGTCTTATTGAGATTTTATTGCCTTTTTATTTATATATATTCTTTTCTTTCTCTTATGCTATTTGTCTGTATTTATATTTTTATTACGTGTATGTTCCCTTTTCTGCAAACAAAAGTAAATACATAAAAATAAATAAATAACAACAATTTTTGAACAGGACATGCCAAACTAGACGTGTCGACAAGCTCTTTGATCGCTGGTTGGTCTTTTCAACTTTTATTATTTATTTAGACCTCTTTATTTATTTATATATTCAACTTTATATTTTTCAGATTGCGGTGAACATCACATGTTCGCGGCAAAGTATGGCACACTTCTGGTCGGTCAGTGCGATTTTGCGTCTTTCTAATGACTTTGTATGAAATCTTTTCGCGCAAATCATTAAATTCGCTTTTGGTGTGCACGAAATATTAGAAACCTTTTATTTATTACTATTATTTTTTTTAATGATATTGACCATTTAATTAGTCTGTTTGACGCAATAAAACACGTCTCTCGATTATATTCCGTTTTAAGGAATTAACGTTTGTGTAAAATAATATGTAACAGAAATGATAAATTATAGGATTTCCAGAAAATCGACAGCCCTGATTACACAAGTCCCTCATTTCAATGACAAAAGAGCTATCAGTGTCTGCAGACTTGTAGTCTCTGCAGAAAGAGAAAGGCTTTGAGCTCTCAGGTGAAACCACTGTTATTTTCACTCACTGTCAAAAAGAACAAAAGATCAGAGAATGAAAGATCAGAGATTCCTTGTCTGAAACACTGGTCACTCTGCGAACTTACACAGTCCTGGGCTTCATTATCTTCTGTGCCATATAATAGATGACTGACCTTTTCACAATCCTGCAGTGACTAACATCTGATTTGCACTTCTAGATGAAACAGTCTGATAAAGTATGTCTGATTGATTGTGAATGCAGTGATTTCTGTTTGTTCTGAACTTTAAGCCCTTAAGCTCTACGGCATATTTAGGATTTTTTTAGTTTTTTTTACGTGAATTTAAAAGTGCACCCTACTAAACTGATCATTTCAAATCAGAAAGTTTATTTAGATTAGATCAGAATTACGTAGGATACTTAAAAAGAAGAAATTCATGAAGTGTGTTTCTAGCACACATAAACTAATGCATGTTTAGATTGACACTGAAAAGTGTCGTTTATAAATGTCTTTTTATACGATTGTATCTGAATATCAGACCTTGGGTAACACTTCATTTTCTCACTATTAACTAGCATGTCTGTTTATGTTCATGAAGCAGATATTAATACCTTAATGACAGTATTTCAAATCCCTAAATGCTAACTAAACTAACTTATAATGGTTTATTGAAGCGAAAAAGTCCTATTAATGGTGATTAAATAGTGAGAATTGGACCTTAAAATAAACTGTGACCGAACTTTGTATACTGAATAGTTCTGAATAGTTTTAGTGTTTACCAAAGCATGCAAAAAATGAGGCTATGCACAATATATATTCCTCTATAGATCCCCGAATCAAAACCACTCCAGTTGCAGCAAAGCACGACCTTTGACCTTTGTGGTTTGCCTGCTGGTGACCCGACACATTCACAGAAGGCTGATTTATCACTGCACGCATCGCTTCATATAAAATGACCGTGGCTGCTGACGAATATTTATGGCAAAGCAAAAAGTGATTTTGTGGGGGTACCATTAACAGTTCAGCGGTTCGAGCGCGTCGTGCGGGAGTGTGTGTGTGTGTGCGTGTGTTGATAAGTACTTCCGTCTCGAGTAAATGCACCCTGCATGCTCCCCTTGCGTAAAGCATTTCTGTGTATACATAAACAAGGGATAAACACGGCATGACTGTGTGAGTAGGAGGGAAGCCTACAAAAGGGAAGAGTCAGGCACGAGTTAGAGTCAGAGACACCTGGCTGGAAGGAGAGAGAAAGAGAGAGCAGCGGAGTGTGAAAGAGTTAAGGACGGACACAACTTATTAATGAGTAACACACACATGTTCATTTTAAATTTCCTGCTTTAGCTCACAATTAAAAGCCGGGAAGGAGCGGACGAGAACACCCAAGCAAGTGAACCCGGAGAGCGAGTGAAGTTTTGGCACCTGGACTTCTGTAGCAGGTAAGCTGAACATCTCTACGTCTGTGATGCTTTCTTAGATCTGCAGTGTAAAGCTCCGCTCAGCCGTTGTGCAGTCTGCTTCACTCATCAGCACCGATATTCCTCATGGTATTTTGGGAACATTAAATTCATAAATCTGCAGAGCAGATGATTGGTGGCGGACGGGAACTGCGGGTTCCTCTGGCTGGGCTGAGCAGTTGCTATTCTGTGCTGTAATTGAGCTTCGGGACAGAGTTGATGTGTATTCTAATAGACCCTGCATTAAACATTAAGCACACTCCAGAGATGGAACAAATGGATCTGGAGCGAACCGAGTAGCGCTCAGCCGCTCATAAACGACAGATAAGCGGAGATTACCCACAGCTAACTGCCCTGAACTCGCTGCCATGTGACGTCCGCATTTATCAGCGCTTTTATTTACTGTTGTAATTAAGTACAATGAAACGTTCAGAACGTGACGAGTCGAGTAGCATGATTGTGAAACAAAGCCTGCGGAGAAACCACAGGCCTGTCGAACGCAAGGCGAAACTGACAGCTTAGGACTAATTAATTAGACTAATTTGCTTCAAATGTACCTGGACATACATATCCCCGCAGTGCCGAAAAGAACACTTAGAGCTAGTAAAACATCAACTAGTTTTGTTCTTTTTCACACAAATTATGATTGCGCCAGCAGATTATCGATTCACTTGAGCACAGTGCTGTTTTATGAACTGAAAACACTTAATAATGTATTTGAAATATTGACGCCATTCTGCATAGATCTAAGAGATTGGCACGCTCACTCGTGCATTGCTTCTTGCACTAAGCTACTACTAATTCACTCTCAAACTGTCCTGGAGAGGAAAACAAATACAGTACATTTGTTCAATCTGTGATAAAACAGTAAAGAGCCCCATCAACTAAAAACACTGCAATGTAATGGGTTGCTCGAAGTTATTCGAAAAGAGGCAGATTCTAAAGAATTGTTTACTGTACGTGAAATCAGCACAGGGGCTCATGCACGTACGGTATGTGGACAGATGTGGCTCTCTTGTCTCGTGCATAACAGTAGACAGTGTTTATCCCTAAATACTTCAGTCTGTTGGACAACACGTTCTGCGTCGCTGTATAGCCCAGAGTTTCTGGTGTGCTTTTTTGTTTCGCATAGGTTTGGCTCTAACAAGTATTGCTTCACTCTTTTTCCAGACAGACCCTCAAAATGACTCGTTCCTTGAGAGAGGTGGTGAAGGAGTATATATCGGAGAGGCAAGTTCGCAAATACCGCCTTGTGACCAAAGATGGCCGATGCAACATCGAGTTCGGCAACGTGATGCACCGAAACCGCTTCGCCTATGTCCTCGATATATGGACCACCTTCGTGGAGACCCGATGGCGCTTCGTCATCTTGCACTTCGTGGCATCCTTCACCCTCAGCTGGTTCATCTTTGGCCTCCTCTGGTACTGGATCGCCAGAAACCACGGAGACTTAAAGTGGCAGGATCCACCCGACAATCACACGGCATGCGTCTACAGTGTCAACACGCTGACTTACGCCTTCCTCTATTCACTGGAGACCCAAACCACCATCGGATACGGAAACTTGTACGTCACTGACGTTTGTCCCGGAGCCGTGGCTCTGATCATAATCCAGAGTCTTATCGGCACCATAATCAACTGCTTCTGGTGCGGCGTGGTGATGGCTAAAATCGCTCTTCCCAAGAAGAGAGCCAAGACCATAACCTTCACCGACCAGGCAGTCATCTGCCCTAAAAAGGGCACCCTGTGCCTTCAGATCCGCGTGGCCAACCTGCGCAAGACCTTGATGATCGGTAGCCAGATTTACGGCAAGCTCCTGAGGACCACGATCACTCCTGAAGGTGAGACCGTCATCTTGGACCAGGTCAGCATTGACTTCATGGTGGAATCCGGCAAGGACAGTCTGTTTTTCGTGTGCCCTTTGACCCTGTACCACGTCATCGACAAAACCAGCCCGTTCTTCGACATGGCGGTGGACACACTGCATCAGCAGGAGTTTGAGCTCGTGGTGTTTCTCGACGGCACGGCAGAATCCACCAGCTCCTCCTGCCAGGTCAGGACTTCTTACATTCCTCAGGAGATCATTTGGGGCTACGACTTTCTCCCGATCATCTCCCGCAGCAAAGAGGGAAAATACAGAGTGGACTTTTCCAACTTCGCCAAGGTGGTGCCTGTGCCAACTGCTCATTGCGCCTACTGCTATCACAACGAGGCAGGACACCATCACCACTCCATCAACGGCGTTGATAACCAGGGCTTTGAGGTGATCGACATTGAGACACCTAACGTCACTAAAATGTAAAGCTTTTTGACTGACGTGTTCTGAATGACCTTGCCAGGTCTTGCACTATGCACACAAACTGAAGTGCAGTGGCACTTTTCTTTTTCTTTTCTGGAATTTAGTTAGTATTTTAAAGAGCAGCTGCTGTTCAAAACTCCTTGTTCTGACAATATCAGAAATATATAAAAGTGTAAATTGTCCTTGAAGAGAAACTAGAAGTGTCTTCTGTTACAGGGTCATCGGGAGTGAGGGTATTAGGTCATAGTTTTATGAGATTGATTGTCTATGTATCAAAACCTGATCTGAACTGAACTGATTTCAAATTCCAGTGAAGCGGCTGATGCTTTTATGCTCTGGGGCATTAACTCTGGGGTTGTGTATTTCTTTGTAAATTAGTACGCGTTGTTAATATTTTATTATTGTGTACGCCATTTTCATTTGTGCCATTTGTAAATATAATTTTTTTTATGAATAAAGGAAAAACAAAAATAATTGTTTTTTGTAGACCAGTTCATAAAAAATGGCTGAAAAGGAAAATCAACCATGAATTCACATTTAAAAATGACCACACGAGGGCGCACAAGACAAAGCAATAGATGACAGACAGCTTGACAAACTCTTGGTGGCTGTAAAAATGAGATATTTAAAAAGTATGCATGCCACACCATGTTAAAATGGATTTATATCATATATATTTTTCTATTTTTATTGTGCAATCAAACTGCAGTTGCGTTAATTTCAGTAAACAAATGCAAAATATAAAAAAATACAACACAATAGAACACAAAGCATGAAAAGTAGGATTTATGAACATAACAAAAGGTTGTTTTCAAATTGACTCAGTATATATTAATCTACAAAAATGCCTTCCCCTGGAGTCAGCAGGGCCTCAGTGTGGATCCTGCAGGAAAGTCTCAACATGCGCAGCCAAACAAAGCAGTCGGTGTCACAGCTGTGCCCTTAGCAGCGCTGACTACTTGGAAATTTGCAAAGCCCATAAAGTGTAAGCATGGAGAGTTGTGCGTAAGTAAGGGTGGTGCGTGATGGAGCGCTGCTGTCTGAGGCTGTGGTCTGCTGACTCACTACATGACACATCAAATAATAAAGAGCCTTTAAAATATATTAGACGTGGGTTGGAGATAATGCTCTGAAGAGCTCTCGCTGCCAAACACTTCGAATGAATATATCTTACCTTAGACTACCCATGTGTTTGCAATCCTTCAGCACTGACATCACATCACTGATTTCTTTAGCTGTTTTATGTTATTCATCTTAGAATTTCCAGTGAGTTTTATTTCCTTACCAAAACAATCGATCAAAATCCCAATAAATGAATCCTGGCCAGATTTAATGTCATCATGATCCTCAGATGTGCTTATGGTTGTTTAGGATCAACCAGTCCTGGATCAGATGAAATATCATGTAGTCTAGACCGTAAGATTGATTCATAAACAGTTTATGCAAGGCACAGATTTTCCCATCCACACGAGTGATTTAATATTTAACAGCTGAGATTAAGATGACATTATTTTTATGTGATCATATGAACTGTGTGTAAGCATGGTTTAGAACAACACCCTTTTAACAAATCTCATTTCAAATCACGCACTGCCCAAATGAAACACAGTCAAAAGGTTATATGGAGAGATTTTTAATGTAAAAACATTTATTTAGTCACATTTTACCTATACAACAGACCCTTTTACAAAAGGTAATACTTAATAAATTGCAGAAACGACAAAATGAACAAACAAACAAACAAAAAAAAAAGATTAATTGCAATATTTCTTATATATTTATATAGTAATAAATTTAATATCCAAATACTTGCATATATAAAATAGCACAATTCCTTCATATCTGAGAGTGATCCCTTAAAGAGATGAAGAGCTGGGAATTTTCTTAATGCTACACACAAGGGGAGACACTTGTATAACACTGTTTATGTTCAGGCACAGTAACACGATTTGGCTTTAAGGCATTGCTATGGCACTTTGGGAACCATTACTTATGTAGAAGTGATTGTCTCTAAGCAAGTTTGGTAAGACATTTGCTTCGAAGGAATAAAAATATCAACTACGTATCAAAATAACCTCCTTATTGCCATGGCGATGCACCAAGAACTTTAGAAAAAGCATTTTCGGAACAATACAAGAAACATTCATAAACTTATTGCCCATATGTACAGATACAAAACACCTACGTAGTACAAACTACCTTCAGTAACTGATAAAAAAAAAGTTTGCATTTTGACCGAGGTCAACTCGTATTAACGTTTGATTCTTAACACTGTCACATATGAAAATAGCTCTGCATAATTTATACAGTAAGATGCTTTTAATGCCTAGTTGACCTTTGATCAAAAAAAAAAAATTAAAAAAAAATTACTAGCAAATAGGTCTGACAAACGCACAGCGTTCGCGAATCTCTGGTTTCAACGTCTCGTGCTGCTGTTTTAATGGTCATTCATTCAGTCCATCCATCCAAGACGCAAATCTCACGTGAACTCTTTGAGATGAAATCGAGTGGATTTTCACTGGCCAATGAAACGGGACACCATGCGTCAGAAACTAAAAGCAGGCTTCACATAGAGGAGTGCTAAAGATGAGTTTAGCTTGAGCCAGCTAGCCTGAGAAGCTCCTAATAAACAATCATGCCAATGTTATTTAATATTTCCAGTTGCCAGATTTGCGTAGAAAAGAGAGTTTTGAGGAGATCAACTCGTGGAACCGAGGCGGGTTTCGATAAAATCCAAAGGGAAGCGGGGACTAGGTCCAAAAATATATATATAAACGCTGGGTTCACAATTGCATTAAACACACAGGGTGAGTTTACAGTGATTCTTTTCTCCGTCGTTCGCCGACTTGTACATAATAGAGGTGGTCTTTATTGGCTTTATCGGTGTAGAAAGGCACAAGAAACAAAACACCAACCCAATGTCCTCCAGTAAGTAGTACTCCATTTTTTGGTCCGTTTTGCTCTACTTTCTTTCTTTTCCAGCTTCTTTCGACGTTCTGCTATCTCTCCAGTCACAATCCCTCTGGTTCTAGCTTGCTTTTATCTTCTTGTCGAGTGCAGTTCAAGTTTTGGCGTACGGGCAGCGGGGTGAAAGGTGAAGGGTTTTAGTAGTAACTGCCCAGGTGGGAAGGCACGTGTGAGTTGGCGTGACGCGGCACGCTTGGATTGGGATAGATCCCTCCCGTCGGAGAGCTCCAGTACGGGGTGGCGGGCCCGAAGAAGTTGGAGGACGTGACGGGCATGGAGGGAGGATGGGGCGAGACGAAGTTGACCTTCTGCTGGTGAGCGTGGTAGCTCGGCATGTAGGGCAGTTCGGTGGGGTATTTGTACATGGTGGACTCGGTGGGATGGGGCTGCAGGGCCTGAGCGATGCCGTGGAAGTCGAACTTGTAGGCGTAGCGCTTGCCGTGCACTTTGGTCATGATGTTTTTGTCGTAGTAGTAGCGCAGGGCGCGGCTGAGTTTGTCGTAGTTCATGTTGGGCTTGCTCTTACGCTCGCCCCAGCGGCGCGCCACCTCGTCGGGGTCCGTCATCTTGAACTCTCCGTTGGTCCCTTCCCAGGTGATGCAGCCAGCGTTGGCACTGTCGGAGAGGAGCTCCAGCAGGAACTGCCACAGCTGGATCTGACCTGAACCTGGACACAGACACACTCAGCGTTTCACTACAGACCAGCGTTAGGTGAACGCATATTTGTTTTACAAAATAAGTTTACTGAGCATGATCTTTACTTAGTATGAAAATGATTTTTGGCATAGAAATGTATAGTTTTGACCCATGCAATGTATTTGGCTATTGCTACAAATATACCCCCCGCAACTTATGACTGCTTTCAAGCTCCAGGGTCACATATAACCTTTATGTAGCTTAAACAATAAGGATGGTGCTGGCAACCCCAGTGTCATGGGTTCCTTTCCCAAAACTGATCAATGTGTACTCTGACTACAATTCAAGTTGTTTTGGTCAAAAATATCAGCCAAATGAATTAACACTGTAAAAGAAAGAAACAAAGATAGAAAGAAAATATATAATAATAATAATATATATATATTTTTTTTATTCACTTTGAATTTGGAGTATATTTTATGAGACAGTATTTCACTGTTTCTTGTGAAATTCTAGCAATTTCTATAATGTTATTTTATTACAGT
>JAUMHP010027160.1:0-14046 GCA_032361065.1 Enteromius trimaculatus
ATGTCTTTTTTTATATATATATATATATATATATATATATATATATAAACATAATATACACACACACAAAAAAAACATTTATTTTGGATGGAATTATTTGAGAGTAATCTTTTGACATTGTTTATTTTTATTTATGTGTAGTAAAACCAATTTTATTTTCATAAAGCTACTTATGAACCCATGGAAACCATGTCCTGCATGAATAGGGCTTTAGACTGCATCTAAACCTGATGCTGGGTGGTCACATGACTGTGACTGGTCCTGCCTTGTTAAAAATCTTTTCCACTCCATTTATTCTGTCAGTGTCTGGGCCCAGCATTGTATTCTGTAGTTACCTCACTCTGCTTTCTTTTCTTTGTGAAGATGTATCGAATCAAAGTCTCCTGGAGCACCTCCTGTTTGACCAGAAAATGCCACAAACGGCGAGCAGGGAAGGAGAAGCGGTGCTTTGACCTAAAGAGAAAAAAAAAGCAAAACAGACATGCAGTTGTACATACAGGTACATATACCCATTTCTAATATTTTCTTAGAAAGTCTCTGGTTTAATTGAGACACCCGGAGCAAATACTCACCTGAACGGTGTGTTATCTGGCTCTAGCATGGCTTTGTGTCGGAGTATAGCTGGTCCTCCCCCTGCACTCAGGTCTGTGGGGTAGGTGTTGATGTAGTTTGGTGGAGGGCCATCAAATTTGTTAATTTTTTCCAAGAGAATTTGCTCCCAGTTTTCCAGTGTCTTCAGCACAGCATTGGCCAAGGGAGAGGTCACTGGCAACTCTAAGGCAACACAAAAATAAACAGGAAAGGGAAGTGAATTATTAATTTACTTTATGAAAATATGTGCATGTTAGAGTACATTTCTGCTACTTATGCACCTGTGAAGTCCAGTCCTGTCAGGGGCAGGAACGTCTTGACATTGTGCAGGGCAAGTTTGACCATCACTAGGCGGATCAGAGACCAACTGTAAAGACACAAACACACGCAAACATCCTTCAGTCAACTCACTAATACAAAAGACATGTATTCTGGTGCACACAGGACCCATGTCCTCCTCTAAACAACAAAATTCACTTCAGGTTAATACGATTTTAAAAGGTAGTTTTAACAGTAACACACTGCACGCGTAAGCAGCGCATATTTTTTTCGGCAGCGCGTAGCAGGAGCAGTGGTGCGATAGTTTCGTCGCCGAGTCTGTTTTTGCTACGCCGCTTACGCTGAATTAAAGTGAAAGTGCCTTGTCTTAGATCTAAACTGACACAATTTGTTTTTGCCCAAACTTCAAAGGTCTGTTAAATGAATAAAACATTTGTTAGCTTTAGTTTTTCAATTCAATTATTCAATCCAAATACACTTTGCTGTTGGAATTCTTTCCGAATTTTGCCTTGGATCTCAAAGCGTAAACTATTTTATCTAGCATCTGCATGCAAGCATTCTGTTGCCTGGCAAAATATAATATTTCTCATACAAAATGTGACAGTGTGAAACCGGCGTAAGATTTATTTGCCTCATTCATGAAAAGAGCGGGTTTAAAAATAACCTCACTCATGAAATATAAGCAGAATGAGTTCCTGCGCAAACTGTGCTTAAAATTCATTACGATGAATAAAAAATATACATAATAATGCTTTCATAAACTTTTTATTTGCATATATGCATTGCATATGTTTTTATTTCAGTTCACAAATGCATCACAGTAAGTGTTCCTCATCTTCTTTCCCTTCTTGAATTTTCTGTACCAATCCTTCTTAACTTTTTTTGATGTGTTACAATCTCACCTGTAGGAGTTCGGTTCGGAGTGTTCGGTCATCTGTGTGTCTGAGAGGAAGGCATCGTCATCATCCTCGTTGTCACTACCACCGCTCTCATCTGAATCATACAGCGCCCCGCTGTCAGAGAGAGGAAGGAAAGGCTGGAGGAAACACAAACACATTCATGCAGACAGAAAGCAATGAGACACACGCTCTACTTTTCAGATTTAGAAACTGATGCAAATATGATCGATATGCACTTAGAACAAACAAAAGCTTGTGTTTTTGTTTATACAGTGGATTATTATTTTTTTTTATAAATCGTTTTATCTTGTGTAAATAAGCAGTAAACACAGTCTCACTTTGGCCACAAAGTAATCCCACATGCTGAGCTCAGGTGGAATGAATTTCTCCTTATAGGTGGGCCGTTCTACAGGGATGGGTGGGGGTGTGGCTGGAGTCTCTTTAACGGGACGTCCTGGAACGAGCATGCGCATGTTAAACCTGCGTCGCTGTCGGTCCACATCCTCAGCGGGAGGAGTAGGGGGAGGTAACGCTAGAGGAAAGAGAAACAGAGAGTGAGAGACATGTACGATACTTATATATCAAGAAGAAAAAGAAAGAGGTAAGTTTGGAACAAAAGTCAGGAAAAAACGTAGAATGGAGTAAGTGTACTGGGCAAAATAATGAATCTAATAGTGCTAGAAACTTTAATTCCACCTTCAGTTTCCAGTTTCACGAATGCAAATGTCTGCTGCAACTTACTGCAATCTCTCCCTGGACAAAACTCGATGCTGAATTAAATTATTGTTATTTTTCACTGCAAGATAAATTTGTTGACTCCTAGTAGCAAGTAGTGTGTAGTAAGCAGTTACTGTCCTATTCCAAGTATAGCCAGAGAGGTCAAAAATTTGAAAAACGTAGAGAAATGCCATGCCAATAAACCGTCAGAGCAGGAGTTAGAGAAACTGTGAAAAGAATTTTTCTTGAACTTCACAGCAGGTCGTGCAGCTGGTTCATAAGTGATAAAGTTGAGAGGGTCCCTGTGATCTTACAGAGTTTGACACGATATCAAACTGCTCAAGCATATACACAGCATACCACAGCACACAGCAGAAAACAAACCTTCCCCGTTCTCCTGTTTTGCTTCATCGGGTACAACTAAATAACACATAAAATGACATATTTAATAACAATATTAATAAAATATATTTTTATTTTTAAATGAACATACACTACTGTTCAAAAATTTGGGGTCGGTAAGATATTGATAAAGATAATGGTTGTTAAAGATGTTTTGTATGCTAATCAAGGCTGCATTTATTACAGTAGATTAAAAATCCAGAAAAAAACTGCAATAGTGTGAAATATTATTTCAATTTAAAATAACTGCTTTCTGTGTGAATATATTTTAAAATGCAATTTATTCCTGTGATACAAAGCATCATTACTCCAGTCCTTAGTGTCACATGATCCTTTCAGAAATCATTCTAATATGCTGATTTATTACTAGAATTATCAATCCCCTCAGGATTCTTTGATGAATAACAAGTTAAAAAAACAAACAAACAAACAAAAAAAAAAAACATAATTTTTTACCAGATATAAAATATTTCTAAAATGTAAATCTATACTGTGACGTTTATTTATTTAATAGATCCTTGGTTAATAAAATTATTCATTTCTTTCAAAGAAGAATAAATACAAATACACTGATCCCAAACCTTTGAACAGTAGTGTAACAGTAAACTACTGTAACAGTAATTCTGAACATTATTATTCATGTTAAATAAATGCTTTTCTTTTTAATATATTAATGATCAAAAAAAAAAAAAGTTTGGATCTATTATGCAGCTCAACTGTTTCCAACACTGATAATAAAAAAAATCAGCATATTAGAATGATTTCTGAAAGGTCTGAAAGTGACACTGAAGACTGGAGTAATGATGCTTTGTATCACAGGAATAAATTACATTTTAAAATATATTCACACAGAAAACAATTATTGAAAATTAATTCACACTAGTACAGTTTTTTCTGGATTTTTAATCTAATAAATGCAGCCTTGATGAACATAAGAAACATCTTTAAAAAACCATTAAATATCTTACTGACTCCAAATTTATGAACGGTAGTGTTTATATTACTTATATAATACTGGTATATGATATACGTGGCTCACTCAGTGTAGAACCATTAATGAGTTGCTAAATGTAGGACTGATTCACAAATCTTTCTGATTGATTCATTTATTTGTAGAAAGCATGTTTAAGAAACTATTTGTTACCCTTGAGTCTAAGATTCAAGAATCTTACAATGCATGGTATGGGTCAAAATGTTTTTTCTTTAATTAAAAAATAATTAGGATATTAAGTAAAGACTATTTTCCATGAAGATATTTTGTAAATTTTCTACTAATACATGTATCAGAACTTAATTTTTGATTAGTGATATGCATTGCTAAGAACACAATTTGGGCAGCTTTAAAGGCGATTTTCTCAATATTTTCCCTCAGATTCCAGATTTTCAAATATTTGTTTCACGACCAAATATTGTGCTGTACTAACAAACCATACATCGACGGAAAGCTCATTTCAAATTGACTGGTTTCACGTCCCAGGATCACATTTATGAAAATGGATTCATTCCTGATTTTTTGTTTTTGGGATTTTGATTGTGGGCGTTTTAGATTAAATGAGATGCTACATGAGCTACAGTATATACCTAACAAACCCACAGAAGCACACACAGAAAAACAGAGATGCTTTAGACCAAAAGCTTTCATTTACAAACAGCTTTTGAAATGCAGCTTAAAATGAAGACCAGTATCTCATTTCTTCAGGTGTTTGGTGTATGAAGAGTCTTTATCTCTGATGCTGATGTGTTTTCTTTTGAGCTGAAGGGCGTCTCATTAGCATTTAAAGCACGTTTTGATTCTGATAGTGTGGCATGTTTATCTCAAATGTAAGGGGGGACAAATCTGAAGAGAAGAATCGTCTAAAAACATCATCCTTCAGAAGTCGCGTTCAAAGAGAAATTCTTGCAGTAGGAGTCTGTGAGTGTATTTTGAAACAAAGAGCTGCTAGGGAAACAGATGGATTTACTATGTTGATCAAAGGATCTTCTCTTTGAGTGCTGCCAGACAACACCTTGACAAAATACCAAAAGCAGACAAGTATGGAAATAAAATCTTAATCACTAGGTTGTGGTGCTTTTATGTGACTCCAAAAGCATTGTTCATTAGAAACACTAGATTTTGGATTTAGAGGTAATTATTTGGGTAATACTCTAGGATCTACAACATTCCCCTGTTAAGAAGGACTTCTTTATTGCAATAAAAATGAAATCAAAAATAAATATTACATGAAAAACTTGGGTCTCACTTTATTTTGATGTTCCAGTTAACACATTCTGTTGACTGCAAGTCACACTGCACCTACATATCTACTAACTCTCAGTAGATTGTTAGTAGAGTTTTAGTTGTCTGGTAGGGTTACAATAAGTTGACATGTACTTGCAAAGTTACTTATATTCTGTGGAGCATCTTTTAGGAGACCATCACAATAAAGAATTAGCAGATATTAATCAGACAGTGTGCTAATATTCTAATGAGAGTTAGAATAAGAGTGACATGAAATGAACATGAATTAAGAAGAAGATGCAGGAGGTCGGCGGTCTCTCTCACACACATACACACACATACACAGACACACACGCACCTACATCGAGACTAGAGTTTAAAACGAGCTAAAATGCTGTACAGAGAGGCAAGTGAAGTGAGTGTGTGTACCTGATGTATTCTCAGACTGGAGCTCTGTCTGCCTGATTGACTCCAAATTGGCTGTGATGGTCACACACACAAACACACATGAGATGATGAGATGAAAATGAAACACAAAAGTAAACTATGCAAACAAAAACAAAACGGCTGGATGAAAACAGACAGATGAAGTAGTAAATAATAAGAATGTAACATAAAAAAGAACAAACATCACCGCAAACGCACACAGCACCTCTCCACACATGAACAGGCAATGACACAGACGCTCTAGAATACATGGGTAACACCAATAAGGTTCATTGTTAATTGTTAGGTGGCATGACTACTTCCCGTAATCTACGATTGAAAGGGACTACGAGTAAAAGTCTGCGGAACGATAAGACAAGAAGTATGACCGGTGTAAATTTTTCCAGCACTATAGAGAACCCAAGGAGCGGAAGGCCTGCAATCGGACGCCGAGGTTGTTTTGGTTCTTGATAAATCAGATACACTGGACGTGATAAAGCGACCGCTGAAAATCATTTGAAATTCATTTTCATGAATAGGGTCATAAATAGAACGCGGCAACAATTTTCTGCCTGAGATTTGTTTCCTTAGATTCTATAGTATTTTGTCGCGCCACTCGTGTCCCGTTTAGACGGTGTAACATTGGTACTGCTTTGTTTTCTCAGAACTTGTTGACTGGGTTACTTAAGCTACATATGTGTTGGGGGAGCTATCAAAGGGGCGAGACCCTTTTGGGGTTAGGGCGTTTTTGTTTTGGTGATTTCAAATATCAACACTGGCTTCCAGAAATTGCATACCCTGCCTTTAAAGTTGACTATCCTGACTCCATAATTTGTTGTAATCTCAAATTTTGTAAACTTCGCAACTGTAAAAGTGTTACCAAATGTATCTAATCACTGGACGTATGTGCTAATTGATATAACACTGGAAGTCAATCATTCTTATCATTTCCTGTTCTTGTGTGGAGGAAGTGCCTCTGAGCTTTTACTCACAGCTCTCCGGCTGTGCTGTTTCCACGGTCATGTTACTATGTTTAACAGCCTCAGCCTGAGGCTGTTCTTGATTGGTGGCCAGGGTCGGTGGTTCAGAATCTTTGACCTTTACACCCTCTGACCCTGCTGCCTTGAGAGCAGCTAACAGGGGAGGAAATCTAATTATGTACTGCAGGACCAAGACACCATCTTCAAAAATTACCTGGAGCACTTGACTAAACGTGAAAGCTGTAAAACTTTAACTAACATGTATTTAAAAATGCTACTGAACTTCTGAAAAAGGCTGTGTTAAGTTCATATTATGACTTTCTTTACAGTTTTGACATATTCCAACATCGAAAAACTTTCTCTTGTGGAGCAGACGACTCACCTGGAGTGATTTCAGGTGGCCGTTTGGGTTTGACAATAAGTTTGGCTCCTCCCCCAAACACGGCGGCCCACATGCGGTTGTTGAGGGGATGAGCGGCCAGCCGGAACAGCTCGTTTCCAGAGTGTGTGCCAAGACCGTGAATCAGTAGACTGAGATACACGGCCACCACTGCCTCACACAACATGACATTCAGACGAATGTAATCATCACCCTGAGCACACGCCAGCAGACTGATCAGAGATGAAACACCTGAGAGAGAGGAAAACATACACAATGAGCCAGTGATGGGTTAAAAAAACAACAACAAACTTTCCACCTATCCAGCCATATATTCATTTGTTATCGGAATCTTCCATACATCCATCCTTCCATCAATCAGTCTCCGTCTATCCTCCATCTAACATTTGTTCACCTAGCCATCCAAAAATCTGTCCATCCAGTTCATCCTTCATCTGTTTTCCCATCCATCAATCCATCCACTCTCTCCATCCATCTATCTGTTCATCATCCATCCATCTGTCCACATATCCAATCATATCTTCTAGAAATTAACTTCATTCATTCATCAATGTAACATATCTTCTATCCATGTATTCTTTCATCCATCAGTCTTTCCATCCATCCATCCGTTAACCCATCCATCCATCCACTTCTTATCTACCCATTCCATCCAATATCTCCTCCAATTATCTGTCTGTCCATCATCCATTCATTAATCCAACCAACCATCTACCCATCCATTCTTTTTCATTCATCTATCTGACCATCTATCCATTCATCTGTCCCTCAGCCTGTCACGCACCCAATCAATCTATCCTGTCTCTCCTCCATGTATCTGTTTACTCATCCATTCGATATGTCCATCTATTTGACCATTTCGTCCAATTTGAACAATCTGTCACTATCTGTCCACCTACCTTCCCATCTATTCATCCTTCCATTAATCCATCCATCCGTTCACCCATCCATCCATCCACCCACCCAGTAAAACCCACCCATCCACCGTCTACCTACATGCAATCAGTTGTAATTGAGAGTTTGCATTAAGGTTATTGAGAGTTTGCATTAAGGTTATTGGAATCAAATGTGTGTTACCTGGCCACTGTGCTGGGGCAGAGGTGGGTGTTGCATGTTCTTCGAT
This sequence comes from Enteromius trimaculatus, assembly GCA_032361065.1. Taxonomy (NCBI): domain Eukaryota; kingdom Metazoa; phylum Chordata; class Actinopteri; order Cypriniformes; family Cyprinidae; genus Enteromius; species Enteromius trimaculatus. The sequence continues at coordinate 8,036 of JAUMHP010027160.1, forward strand.
GCTCTCAGTGCGAAGTCTACGTCTGTCACTCAATAACAGCCCCTGATACACCATCCCTGTGAACTGACTGGCCTCCGATTGACTGCTGAACACACACACACAAGCAGGAGGGCATAAGTCAATGACTGTGTGTATATGTTTGTGTATGAGTTAAAGATAGTATACTATTCAGAACAGTGTCCAAACTCATTATGTTTGACATTAAGATTTGATCATAATAGACACTGACTTAACTGTGGTGATTACATATAACCACTTCTCATAAGGGACAAGAACATGGTTTTCTTTTCAATGACATACCAGTGGTTATATAGGCTAATTATGCATTCTTTTTTGTTTACCATATTATTCATTTTTCAAGCAGACATTTATTTCTATACATACATTTATATTAATCTTTAACACTACTAAGAACTACCTGATTTAGTCAGGGGCATTTTTGTCATTTCAAATTAGTTTTCATTTGTTATGGTCTCACTTTCGTCAGTGAAACAAATGTTTTTTTGTTTAATTTTTTAATTTTTACAAAATTATTTGTCAACGAAATAAACACTGATTCAGAACAGCCAGACGATCTAAGCAGCTACAGCTTCTTAAGAGGCATTTTAAGAATAACAATCTGTGCAGTTTATGAGAAGGGGGATGTTTTTACCTGTAGCTGTGGCTGTCACACAGTGCCTGGTAGATACAAGCCGACAGAGAAGCAGCGAGAGTGTGTAAAGCATTCACCTGAAATACACATGCATATATTAGCAGAAGCACACACACTTCATTCAAGTGCTCTACTTATGAGGAATTCTCTTTATGAATCTCTCACCCGGTCGTCCAGTATGTCTGGGTGTGGTGGAGCCTCCATCTGGACAATGGTGTAGAGGATATCATGTATGTGGTTTCTGAGGTGCAGGACAGGGTTGGCGATGACAGTCTTGGTGGGGGCGATGCTGGCTGACAGCAGGGGTAGAGTGGTCGGGAGGGGGAGAGGCGACTGAAGCTGCTTCGCTGTCATTTCCTGAGGACACCCAACCAACAAACAACATGAGAACACACTCAACCGCAACATAAATCATTCAACATGATGTGAGCACACACTTGCTGCGATTCCTGCAGAAGGAAGAGTAGCTCCATCCTGACAGACGTCACTCCTCCACCCTTGGCTCCGTGTAAACTGCAGTAACTGAGGAAGACTCTGAGCAATGCCTGATTCTCTCTCAGCCAGGCTTTCCTCCGCTCTGCATGCAGCTGCTTGGCCTGCAGACGCCGCCGCTCCATCTGATGACGTTCGTACGCACCTGCTTCACCCCGGATTTGGGAGTCTTCCAGGTCCAGAGATCCATCTTCACCCCACTTCTCCAGCTGACCTGCAGCCGCTTTCCCTTCAAACTGACATATCAGAAAATCCAAAACAGATCAGGGATGGTCAATATGTTAAATGAGTAACACTTTATTTTGATGGTCCCTTTTGAGCATACGGCTGACAATTAGTAACGTTGTCAACTAACTCTTATATCTTCTGTGATTATCTCTCAAAAGACATTCTACTGGCTGTGATTTACTTTGCAAGTAGTTGTCTACTTACATTAACTCTAACCCTACCAGTCTATTAATACTTTACTAGCACTCTTATGAGAGTCAGTAAATATGTAGATGCAACATTACTTATTGTCAACTGAACGTGTTAAAAGGTCCATCAAATTAAAGTGAAACCATTAAATTTAGTATGTAAACACTACATACTGACTAGCAGAAACTTAAATGTAAACTTATTCTACTAACCCTAAACCTACCCTAACAGTCTACTCTGAGAGTTAGTAGACATGTAGTTGTGAATTAGTGAGTATTAGTTGACACGTAGTTACAAAGTTACTTATAGTTAGTAGAATCTCGAAATGGACTATCGAAAGAAAGTGTAACCGTGTATTTTAATGTAACAAATTGTGACAAAAAGTAAAAACAACACAACAACAAAAAACTTAAAACTTGGTTGGAACTGTGTTTGTATGTTAAAGCGGACTAAAGGATTGGTCCTGCATACTGCAGTATGATCTTCAGATGAAACATTAATCAAAAGAAAACATCTGCATAGATCAAACACTCACAATAAGATCTATACAATTTAATTAGAAAAGAAATGTGAATTAAATGTGTTAAATTCCATGTATCACTGATCACGGTCAAAATGCTAAACAATATTGAGATCATCTCATGGGATACAGTGGTTCTTCTCTTTTTTGGGTTTATCAAAATCCCAATCTAGGCTCAATCTGAGACTGAAACCTTGCAATGAGACGGTGAGCACCAACCTTATAGTTGCAGATGTGGTGCATAGCCTCGATTTCTTTCTCCAGCCAGTTGTAGAGCTGAAATCTCAGTTTGCCTCCATCCACCTCATATCCTGTTGCCAGTGTCCGCAGCTCCGTCATGAGGATCTTCAAACAGGCTCGGAACTTCAGCTGTTCGGCGATCACATCCACCTCAGACTCGCTCGTTGAGTCTTCATGTTGCAGGGCTGCTGTTTTAGCCTCCTCATCCTCCACCTCTGGTTTCTTCATGGTCAGTCCACCCTCTTCATCTTCATCTTCCTCCTTATCATCACCCCAGTCCAACTGCAGACCCTCATCTTCCATTTTGACCATCGGTTGACTCCAGTCCAGTCCGGTGGAGGATTCTGCTCCCCAGGCCTGACTGGGGATGGCAGGAGCCGCCCAGTCAAGATCTGAAGCCTTTCCTCCGTTCTCCTGTGGCTGGGCCCCACTGACGTTGGCCACAGAAGAGCCCTTACTCAGAGAAGATGCTTTCTTAGTCACTTTAGGGATTTTGGATAAGACCTCAAGGGCTAGGAGTGGGCAGCCCACCTTAAAGTGAGCGTTAGCAGTGGTAAAGAAGAGTTTCCGCTCTATAAGGTTTATTTCGTCTGCGCTGTTGCGTTCTGATGTTACACCAACTGCAACCCCAGATGCTTCGGGCTTTGCGAAATGCCGTCGAATTATGAGAGGGTGTGCGCGCAAGTAGTTATAGAAACTAAAGACGACAGGATTACACGATTTCACCAGAACATCTGAAAAAAAGAAACATTCTGTATTAAAATAAGTAGTTACAAATTTACTCAGTACTTGATAGGTTTAACATTACTAGCCATCCTTCCTAAGCGGTGCATGCTGTGATTATTATTAACATTGTTAGTATTTATCATATTACTGTATTATTAAAGCAGTCAATCAGCTGCTTTAAAGCAGTGACTCTTTACCAGGGTTTTCATCATCCTCTTTGTAAATCTGCTCCAGCAGTGTGTCCAGGGCTCTGGTGTAGTCTTTCATGATCCAGTAAGCAATGCTCCTCAGGAATGGGTCAGGGTGCAGTTTGGTACAGGAGAACCCACTTCCATCTCTGTTGCAGCCGAGAACCTTCTCGTATAGGATACCCTGACAGGTGGAGGAACTCTCGTAATCAGCCTCGTAAAGACGAGCGACAATCATCGCAAGTTGGATGTCCTCCATTTTCTCCAGACAAACCTAACAGAGAGACAGACCATCTTATCAAGAACATATACATATACAGTTTATTTTCATTTTATTACATTGTAAAATTGCATTAATCAATCAAAATTACGGGTTGGGATAATTTTTTGCCCATATGGCCCTAATCACAATTAAGCATCTTTTAACACAAAATTCTCTTTAGCGTAACAGGGAAAAACGTTACAATGATTTTTTTTCTAAAACAACACAGTATAATTGATAATAATAACAGAAAAAACAACAGTTATTAATGCACTCAAATATAAGTTTTGAACACATTGCGATACTAGTATTTGATTGGAAAACATCAAACATAATAAAAATAATTATACATTTGACCTTATTGCAAAACATAACCCCCTTTTTCTTTTGAATTTAGGGTAAAATATAACTAAAAGAGTTTTTGATGAGCTTTTAAAATAAAAATAAATAGACTGAAGCAAAGCTAATTTGTTTTCCTAATATAGCTCCACACATCTCATTTTAACAACCTATATTTTCATAATCTCTCACAAGTGTTGTTATCACTGTGTTTTGACTGAGTGCTGTCAGACATCCAGCCCAAGGTAAACTAATGCTGTCATATGTCCATCAGGGGAGTTTATCTGTGATGTTTTGACTAAACTGAACCGCTCAGGGCTGTTATATCACACTCCACTCTTCACAGACGACCACACGCTCTACGGCATCGCAACCAAACCTAACCGAACTCAGCAGACTCCACATCTAAGAGTTCAGCAACACACACTTTCTATATTCTCCTGGGAATGAATTTCAGCAGAGTTAAAATAGGACAGTGCAGACCTCAATGGCATCTTTCAGGGAGCCAGCGAGCAGGAAAAAGGCTGCCGACTGCTCAAAGCGCTGTTTGCCCAGGAGAGAGAAGGCGTTCTTTAAAGCCGCCTTCCTCCAGCGATCCTCACTGAAGTTATGGCTGAAAAACTGGGTCATCTTCTCATCATGTTGAGATCTACACAGAAATCAATACATAAATAAACAGACGGAAATTTTAACACCACCGCAGCAAGGGAACAGCACACTGCATAGGAGATGCAGCTATGTGAAGGTAACACTGTTATATAAGAGTCAGTGAGTTTAAAGCACCTAAAGAGACCCCAGAGAACAGCCTTCTTCTTCATGGCCAGATAGAAGAGAGCCGCATCCAACGGATCATTATGCCTCTGAAATGCTGCTTTGGCTACCTAATACAAAAATAAAAAGAAGCTGAGATTTAGGTTTACACCAAGAATAATAACTATAAAGATTATATCCGCGTATGTATGGTTGAGGGGCCTCCAGAAATAGAATTAGGAACCGCTGGTTTCTACAGGAATACTGATCCACAGCACAGATAATTCTGTGTGCAAGTATGTTTGAGCGGCCCCACCTTTTCTACCATCCGCCTCAGTGTGTTAATGTTTCTGATCCACCAGCCGACACCAACCGCCCTGAGCTCAGACCACTGCGGATCTCCTTTCTGCATGGCAGGAATCATGTTCAGCATCTCCTCCTCAGCTTCTGAGTGGAACGCCCAGGCAAAGTTACATGTGGACACACCTAGACACACAAAAACAATATAAAGACCAGAGATGCACATGAGGATCTCACTCCTTTATAACAAGTGAATGCTGAATGCAGTACTCAGGGCAAGCATTATATAACAATTATATTTTCTATTCCCTAACCCAACCCTAACTCAACCCAACCTTAACAGGAAACCTGTTTGCATTGTTTCACTTTTATATAAACATCATTCTTTTTTTTTTTTTTGTGGTATTTTATCAAGTCAAAACTTTCAGGTTTTACTATCCTTGTGGGGACATTTGGAACTAAGTTGGCCTGAAAAAAACTATAGTTTTTAATGCCCAAACAATATAGTTAGAGTAATATAGAATAGAAACAAATTGCATTTTACTTTTAAATTGCATCACATTCACATATGTTTAGCATGCGGATGATGATGATACATCAGTAAATTTTATCCCAATATACCACCCTCCAAAAGTATGGAAACACCCCTGGCGAAGTGTGGTTTTGGATGACATCAGCATAAATTCGTATCTTTTTTGGTGCAAATGCTGTACATTAAAGTAACTTGACATTATCATTGAAGACCAGCAATAATCATTTTTATTTTGATTACATAATAGTGGCAGATATACACAATAATAATATACACAGAACATGTCAAATAATATACACAGAACATGTCAAAGTTGAGCTACTATGGGAGAAACTGGACCGTGATGTCCTTAAGAAGTGTCCAATCAGTGTGAATCATCTTTGGGCAATCCTTCAGGAGGCTTGGAGTAATATACAGCTCAGACGCCCAGATTATGCAGCGCTGTAACAGCTGCTAATGATGGATATTTTAATGAATCGAAAACGTATTTTCTGTGTATAAACTCTTTATGTAGTTAAATATGTTTTCAGAGTTTGTGCTGTCCCTTATCGGTGCAAAATTATCACAAATTAAAAAGGATTCATGTCAATATT
>JAUMHP010027436.1:0-14023 GCA_032361065.1 Enteromius trimaculatus
GTGTGTGTCTAAATTTTCGTCCTATTTTTTTACATGTATTTTTACATCACCCACACATATGTGTGTGTCACATTGATACATCAACTACCTATATATATTGGGTATTTGTATCAGGTCATTGCATTACGAAAGAAAATATCAAAGAAAATTTGAATTAATTGAAATAAATGAGTTTACATTAAATGCTAAATATTTATGTATGTGTGTATATACAGTAGTCAGAATTTGAGGAGGATCACATAAAGTTTATCAAAGTTATCCTAAGACAAGAACACATTTTGGTTACCTTTTTGATGAAAGGTACTTTAAATGTTGACTAGTGTATATATATAAATTATATATTATATCATATATACTTATGTAAAGACATTAATACATTTTAAATGTACAAATACTTTTTAGGGCCACTGTAACTAATCTGACTTAAAAAAGGAACAACAGATAGTGTTCAGCAAATTCACTTACAGTATTGAAAGTCAATGCAAAGACAGTTCATCTTAATGACAACAGCTGAGAGTGGCCGACGTGATCTCAGGACAGAGTACTGCGCGTTTTCCCTTGAAAAGTGCTGGACTAAGGACTGGAGATCTTTGCACATGTTCCACAGGTCTGCTTTCCAACTCTCGGGATTTATGAGGGCTGAGAGCATATTCTTGTCTGCTGCTTTGCTCTCTTTCTTACTCAGTTTACGCCCCCTCTGAGGACAGGAGGGGAGGCCCGAAAGAGTTAGGCTTGCTTTCTGGAACAGCTGGGCTGAAGCGAGGAAAAGCCTGTTCGGTTTGAGGTGTGGGGAAGGAACCAAGCTGGAGCGGGGGAAAATCAATCATGGCCTAAGGCTGGTAAAGGTGCACAATTAGCGAGATTGGATACATTTGAAATGATGGAGCTTTGGCTACACCAGCTCACCATTCCCAGTGGAGACAGAGAGAGGGAGTGATGATTCCACTTGAAAGACCTAATTATTCATCATGACAGTTTCCATGTTTAAAAAGGAGCTCGGAGCTTTGGGCCGAGTTATAGATGCAGATATAGATATCACAGGATCGTGGCTAGATTGTGAAATCCCTTCTTATGCATGACAGAAACATTCCTACATATGATTCTTACCAGAGCGAATCAGTATAATCGTGCACCGAATTATTACTGCAAAACATCCTATTAGAATTGAACACTGTGTTTAAAAGACCGTTACTAAAAAACATCAGTTTTTGTCTGAACACTGGAGATACTTCTTTAGTGTATGGTTGGTTTCAAATCATGCGGTGAATGTTAATTTCCCTGGGGTCTCCACCACAGATCAATGTGCTGGAAGCCAACACGAAGACCGGTCAACCTCTCTGACCGATGGCTATATCGGGATTTTCCAAAGTGCTTTTAGCTGGTGTTGGCTTTGGAGACATGTTGGGAAGGTGAAGGTGGTTTTTGCAGGTTGAATGAATTAGTGCACAGAAAAAGTGGGTGGATGACAATGATCAAGAGACTTTATCATGTTTTTGAACTCATCTTGAATTGACTTCATCCTGAAACCGCATGCATTAAGAGCAAAAACGACCAAGCATGTGATGGCAAATTACATTGTGTTACATCACACACGCTGCATTTGCATATCAGTCACACTGAAGACATCCATACGAGTATTTTTTTTTCCACTGAAGCACTATTTCAAATGTTTCCTTACTAGCTTTATTTAAATATTTAAACTCTAACATGTTCCATGTGATGGATTTCATTTTCATATATTAAATAAAGTAGGTAAAATCTGTAAATATAAAAACAAAATTGATACTTTTCCCCCCTCATGTAACTTACCTCGTGAGCTTTACAGTCGATGTTGTAAGTGGCCCTTGAAACTCTACCCACGTGTCCCTGATACTTCCAGTACATCCTTTATTTTCACTGTCACCATATACAAATATGAACAAATTCTATACAGTAACGCAATCACATGAATTTCTTTTTCGGACCGCAGTCCGGTACCTTTCTCCAAGATATGTGAGATGAACACTGACATCAATGTAGTTTATTATTGGCAACTAAACGTAGCTCTAACTTTACACTGTACCAGCCATTCTGACATTTAAAAAAATGTAAGTCATTGCAAAAAGACGAACATGCAATGTTTCCAAAATGCCTCAGTTAACACATAACTCCATGTCACATAGAAATTATCATTTAAAATGAAGTCACTTCGAAATGACGTAATTATTAAAGAATTGTCTTTGAACTCCTACACATTCTTTCAACAGCGTTGGTCTCGTTAAGTTGTAAACATTACAGCATTTTGCTTGCTCCTTTAATTGGGTGCATATCATTCTGTTGTTGTTGTCTTTTTTTTTTTTTCTTGAAGAAGACTTGATAAGCGATCGTACATGGTAAATTGTCTTTGGGCTCCTTAAAAAGCTTGAGGGAGAGCTGGGTTGCGGTTCTGTGAGTTCACAGAGTAAGGTAGATTACGTAAACACCCTGAGAGTCACTTGTCTGTTTTTTTTTTCTTTTTTTAACTTTTTTCTTTTTTTTTTTTAATTAGCAATTATTTAATCATTTGAGCCTGGCCCCGGCAGCCGGTATAAGGGATGGTGGCGGATCATGAGCGGAGGGCGAGTTGACTGGCAACCGCCTCCTCTGCAGGCATGAGAACAGAGTTAATGTGGGTCTGGTCGAGTAGTATGTTATCGATGGAGAACATCACATGGTGTGGGAGGTGCGTGGCGAGGGAATGGCTCGTAAGGGGGGAGGGTAAAGGTAGTGGTGGAAAGTGGTTGGCAAACGGAGGAGGGGGAGTTATGGACGATCAAAATCAACTAGGCTTACATGATGGGATTGAGCTATAACATCAGCAGGTTCCATTGGTAAATGGAAACCCAACAGATTTTAGCTTTAGGTGGACAGAAGACATAACACCCACCCGCCCAAGCCTCTCACAAGCAGTCGCATTCGCTCGTTCATTCGCTCGCATCACTCACGCAGCATGGCCCCTCCCCCAAGACCGAGCACATGGTTTCAGGCACGAACTTGCAATGTGTTATTTGATGAAACTGAGTGTAGTGGGAGGTGAAGAATAAGACAACAGAAGACAGGTGATGGTAAAATGAACATTTATAATGACTGCTGTTGCTGTCGGAAAATAATAACCCTTAAATAAAAAAAGAAAAAGAGAAAAAGAAAAGGAACGACTTAATAGATATTAGCACTAAATTGCTGACTTCACTGGTAATCCACAAGTCAAGAAACACAACTCACTATTTTTTTGTACAAACACAATGCTACAGTTACATTAAATATTTAATACTTTTTTAAGTCAGTTAATGGATGATGTTAAAAGAAACCACTAAAATACTAAAAACAAAACAGTAATTCATCTTTCCAGTCATTCCCTTTTGTCTAGTTTCTTGATGCCATTTATTAATAGTGTATAGTAGTTTGAAAATAAATAAGCTCATGAAGGGTTATCAGAAAACAAAGCTGGCAGCATAGAAACATTAGATGTGGAGCTCAAGCATGGTTGAGACGCATGAAAATGATCGTTTGGCATCACAGAGAAACAATTTCGTCTCGTGAACAGATGCTGCAATGGTCAAGACACCTAATCGACACGTATCACAATTTTTACACTCGACACGTCTGATATGTACAGTGAGATTAGCAACTACCATCAGTTCAAGTATGAGACCTATTCTAATCTTAGTCTACCTTGGCGGTTAGTAGTGATTATGCATTATGTGGAGGGGCCGGATCTGGATTGTGACCACCTGATGGTCTCGGTACTTCTCATGTGGCTTTTATGACCACCATGTTCAATTGTTGATAGCAGTACCGAATCCTTCTTTCTTGGAGCTGCTTCAGTTTAGTTTAGTTCAACTTCCTATTGGCGGCTCGTAGGAGCACTCCACAAAAGCGATTTTATGCTGCCAGCCCCATTACGTTGAACACGTTTCTGGTTACAGTTCAACCAAATCTGACAGATATTTACAATGAGAGAAAATAATGAAATTGTGGAGGAAACAGTTTGGATCTTATTGATTTTTTTTCTTTCTTTTGTGTGTCGTCTTTTATTATTATGATTTTTTTTCGTCCCCAATGATGACTTAAAAAAAAAAAAAGAAATAAATCCAATCATCTCAACTAGAATTGCACAGTCTCAAAAAGGTTTGGAGATGGAATGGAGATTTTAAGTCCAAACAGTTGATGAACATAGAAGGGGAGGAAGAAGGTCAATAAAGTTCATGAGGGGTGAGAAGTTCAAAGTTCAGAAGACAGAAGATGGCTGCACGGCTGACGTTTACACACTCCTCAGCTTTTTTTGAGCATGTTTTTATGCTAAAGGAACAAAAAGAAACCTGCCATTAATATGGATTTTTTTGTTTTGCTTTTCTTAATGTTTTCCATCGAGAAAATCAAATGGAGAGACTCGGGGGGTGAGGAGAGTGACAGTGCCCCCCAACATTATGGCACACAATCAGTGATGTCCTGGAGGTTGAAGAGATGACAGAATTAGGAAAAGCAGTTTATGAGAGGTAGCCAGCCGTGTTTTTACCGTGTTAATCCAGGTCTTGCTTTTACTGCTCGCTTTTTGGGTAATGTTGAGGCGTCATGACTGACATCATGTTATGGAGAAACATGCTGGCTTCATGGGTGCGTCCAATGGATGTCCAACATACAAGAGAACTCAAAAAGTTTGGAATGGTACTGTTTTTGTTTGGCACTCAGGAGAAAGTCTGGGAGGGTGTGAGGGGGAGGTCGGCAGAAGAGTGGGGAGTGGTTGGAAAAAAGGGGAGCAGTGAAAGTGCAAAAGGGAGAAAAAGGGAGAGTAAACAGGATACATATGAATGACATTTTTGTTATACTTGGTCTAGGTTAGAGAGTGTCGTACAAATAAAAACAGGAAAATAAAAAAGAGAACAGAACAGTGATATGACAAATGTATTCTAACATTGCTGGTGCTTCAATGGGTACGAGCTCAAGAGTGACCCCGGGCTGTCGTCTTCTGATGGCGTGGGGGTGGGGTTTGGACTGGGGGGCATGTGGGGTTTGGGAAGAGCGACGAGCTCTAGCTGTGCGCCCACATAAAAGCAATGACCTTCTCGACATCAGCTAGACCAGGGCTGGACAACTTCGGTCCTGGAGGGCCGATGTCCTGAAGAGTTTAGCTCCAACCCTAATCAAGCACACCTGAAGAAGCTAATCAATGACTTCAGGATCACTAGAAAGTTACAGGCAGGTGTTGTTTGATTAGGGTTGGAGCTAAACTCTGCAGGAAACCGGCCCTCTGGGATCGAAGCTGCCCACCCCTGAGCTAAACCATAAGTTTGCATTCATCTCGACTGCACAAAAACACAACTGCGCCGTCTCCTCCAAGCATGAAAACATAGCAACCATGACTAAGCACAGTGCAATTTTGACGTTGAAATTGAGAGAGAGAGAGAGAAACAATATTCATGATATCAGACATGCCCTTTTTGGCACTTATTATCGTTAATAGTAATAATAAAAAACACTGTCAAAATAACGATTTCTGTAGAAACTATTTTGCCATTTTTGGTCAGCTTCGAACATCTGGCCAATCTTTTCTCATGCAAAAAGGTAGTGCCACATCATTGCGTTATGACGTCATTGGGAAGTCCCGCCTCTTTCCTTAAATCGTGGAGGTCTGAGGTAAAGGATTCAAGCAGTTTAGCGGAAACAGGGCTGCTCTTATCTGGGGTGGCGTGAAGCGTTAGAGAAGTTTAAAGTGCATATTCTCGCGAGAATGAGTCAAGCTTAATGTGCAGTGATGGCAGAACAAGCTAAAGAACAGAAGCCTAATGATGTTAGTACTGACACAGCAAACACAAGCCCTAAAATCATGATCGAAAGAGTGATATGCAAACTTATGTAGTGGTGAAAACATTCACAGCCATGTTAATGTCGCTAAATTAACCCTCCGTTACCCAACTTTCCCCGTTTTTTTCTTAGAAATTATCACAAAACATTGATAAGTCTGTACAAAATGAGTGCTATAGTTATGACGCTGAATATGACCATGACTATGAATGGATTTGGTTTCTGTGGCCTAGTTTAATGGACAACAAAAACTCCAGCTTGGTCTTAGCAAAACTAAAAATAAAAAGGTAAAAATGTGAAAAAAGCTAATTTAATAGCTCGAACTGTTGTTGCCATGCAAAGATTTGTCCTCAAAATGAATGCACATTGCCTAATTGTTTTTTTGTTTTGTTTTTTTGGTACGATTTTTTGTCTTCACTTTTTTTTTTTTTTTTTTAAATCCACGCTTCACTTGGTATCATGCAATATCGACGTGCAAAAAAGATAACATCTATCTTCACAAAATACGTTTTCAGAACTATAAAAGGCTGACTTAAGAATGCTGATAACTTATAAAACTTTAACCATGCTAAGCTAACTCGGCAGTCTTCTAGCCCCAGGGGATGTGTGTTAATGGCCACATGGCACCCTGCTTTTGTTTGGCCTACGAGATGAATCCCACTCTTCTTTTTTATAAAGGACTAGTTAGTTTAAGGGGGCAGAAAACTCTCAACCTTATAGTGCTAATGTCTATTTTTTGCTTCTCTAGTCACTTTACCCCCGCTAGTTATATCTTAACTGTGGCTTGTTTGGCACTTTTCACATTTTTTTTATTTTTTTAAATTACAAAAGTATGTCTGCTCTTAAGTAATGGTGTTTAAATCACATTTAAATCTGTAAAGATCTATTTTGGCACAGGTTTATTTAGTCCATTGATATAGCAATTATTTCATTATCAATGTAGCATTTAGTTACACCTCCATATCCTGCTAAATGACTGACCAGATATGTTTTTTAATCTTAAATTTTAGTACATCACTTATTCAATAGCAGCATCTTCACAACTTAAAAAATAGTATATGCAAATCTACTCAACATCTAGGTAAATCCAAAGCTCCTACACAGACAGAATAAAAGGACAAGACATGACGACATGCTACTACGTATATTGCTTTCAGTACTCATCACATTTGATCTATTTTCCCAGTTACTAACAAAAAAACGAAACGACAAAAAAAAACTGAGACCCCCCCTCCCATATGTACTTTCAGTACTGAATACAAAAACAACAAAACACAAAGCTGCTCCTTGACACTGATGTTGGCACCTTTTTATAGTTTTCACATTGAATTGTCACAGTAATATCTTGCTTTTCATGTGTCTTAAATCAAACGGTGATGTAACCGTTTTTTGTTGTTGTTGTTTTTAACGAGAAAAAAAAAATCTGGGGGATCTACCGAGTCTCGTTCAAGCTCTGAAGTGTCTGATGAAGTACTGCATCATGGGTAAAACCGAACATACAGATGCACTCTAAAATGCGGAGGCGCTCGATTGCCATCGCTTCCTCATCTTCAAATCTGAACTATTACGTCCTATTATTTGAAAATTGCATCTCAACAAAAACGTGCAACTATCTTATAGTGGAGTACCTGGAGTCATTGCTGTTTCAGACCTCCTCACCCTGGGTGCGACTGCTATACACATTCATATTTATCCAAACTTATCACGCATTTACACACACATGCACACCATACAAACACATGGATGGCTCATATTAAGTCCCTTTTTGAAGGTGTGATGTGCGCAATCGTGATCTACTGCAAGCTTCTAGTTCTACTCTGTAGGCGCAGCTTCCCTTTCGCGTTGTCATTGTTTCGTGAAAGGGCAAGCAGACATGCACTGTTACACCAGACATCGCCACCCATGGAGAGATGTGAGAGAAAAGGGGGTCTCTGGGTTGATGTGTCAGAATGGGGGTGCACGGAGGTAAAAAGGGGTGTTGAGAAGAGGTGAGGGGAGGTGATGGTTTTTAGATGAGAATAAAGAAGCCTCCTTACCAATCGGTTCAGATTTACTCTCCCTGGTGCTCCAATAGCAAAGGAGAGGAAAGAATCATAACTTTAGTCATTAGGAGAGAGAGAGCACAAACTCTGTCTTTTTCTGTTGGTCTAATTCTTCTTTGGGAAATGCTCTCTGGGCTAAAGTCTTGATAATAAAGAGCAGTTTGGTATTTTTAAGCTCATTCCAGCCGGTAAAGAATCAATATGTCATTGTTTAGACACAGAATCATTTCGGAGGACACCTCGAGTTTAAACGTACAGAATATACCATCCTCTGCCCCTTCACGATGAATATACACGGTCAGCTGACGGGTAGTTAGTGCACATTTGGAAAGTTAAGGTTGGATACTGCAACATGATGCCAAAAAACTGGTCTGAAGTATCTGACCTCAACCTAACCAACCATCCAGGCTTCCTTTCCGCCCTACGGTAAGCGATACCTTGACTCCATGTAGGTTGTTATTAATATGAGACATTCCACATGAGTACATTCCATCATGGTGATGCATCAATGCGATAACGATATAGAAACCCTGACTTTTTTTGGCCTTCCATCACGGCCTCCACACTTCACAGTGCATTAAGACGAAATTCAGTGTACTCAGATTCAAAAAACAAAAAGGAAATAGGACCTTATTAGCAGCACATACGTCGCACATGGGTAGTTCAGATCTGCACAGGACGATCTTCACACGGGCGGTCCGTTCTAGAATTTGATTCACTGGTGACTCGTAAATTAAAGAAAAATTGTGATAGAACAGACAACCTGGGGCTGCCGCGTTACCGAGCAGCCTGTGCAGATCAGAATTTGTTCGTAGTCGTTCAGTAGTATGTTGTTCATGAAACGCCTCAGAGCTCTGAGGGCCAATTTCTGATTTGATATGGAATATCTACGCAAATTTTCCAGCAGATTTGCGCAGATATTCAACTGCAGCGGCTCAAAGTGCACAATCTCTTGCACTGCAGAGGGGCAGCGTAGAGTAAAGATGGGGATATGTTTTGGGACGTTACAGAAAAAGATTGGCTTTCATATAAAGTCATATTCTGACACTCCCTTGGACTTGTGCAAAGACCTACATTCTCATTCAGTAGATATGTAAATAAATTGTCTAGTCCCACTGTGATTTCAAGTCTGCGTATGTTTAGTTGCATTTTCAGCATTTAAAGCTGGTAAAATCTGCTGAGTGTGTGTGTGTGTGTTTGTATTAATATCACTGTACAGTACATCTGCCCCTATTCTCTCTGTTGGTGCCGACGGTGCAGTTATCACTGGACGTTAAATAAGACATATATTACATGGACACACGATTCAATCTACTTAAATAAAAAACTAAATCCAAAATATTGTCTTTACATTCATGTCAACCTGAATTCACAGATTAAGAAAAACAAAAGGAAATACCTCAGTCCTTATGGGTGAAATCATATTAATAAATAACGTTGATGGTGATGATAATTTGTAATAATAATAATAATAATAATAGTAGTAGTAATAATAATAATGATAATAGTATTTGTATAAACACCAGACCTCAAATCCCATAGACGAATGCCACAATTTTCTAGGAGCTCTGGTACGAAAGATTCAGGTGCGTTTTGCGTCCTGGCCTATGTCCGCAACATGATCTACAAGCTTCCCTTATGCTAACAACATCTGTAGTGGCATGCACCTGGTCCAACTGGAACCCCAGGTCAATGTCTAGTGGCGCTGAGAGACCCTGCAGCAGCCTCACATCCCCTGCCCTATCCTGCCCGGCGCGGGGCAGGGTCGGGCCAGGTTGGGATCAGGAGGGCTGGGGCGAGGGGGGCTGGGGTGGGGTATGGGGTGTCACAGACTGGGGGGGGGGTATATAATCAGTCTCAGGCCCTCTTAAAGAGAAGGCATGGGCGAAAGGGTGGGAGTTAAACTAAGGACTAAAAAAAATAAAGAACAAAAATCTGTCAGCTAGGAGGGGATGGGGGTGGGGAAGGGCCGATTCCTGGGATTGCTCCACCCCATTGTCCCCCATCCGACCACCTTGCCCACCTGCTGGGAACTGCAGCGCGGCAGCATGCCAGGTTGAAATGCCATTCACTGCTATCCAGAAAATGCACAAAAAAAAAAAAAAATCAAAAGAAAAACAAAACAAAATCAACCAATAAAAATCCCGAACTTAAGCATTAAACCCATATTTACATTTTACACATTTTCAAATTTTCCACTTCGAGAGGAATTCTTTCCATCTTTTTTTTTTTCTTTTTAATACTGAGATTTTTCCCACAAAGAATGTGGCCGATTTTCGTTGATATTCGCCGCCCTCCATCTTTCTCTGTATCTTCCCCATCCCCCACTCTTTTTCTCTCCTTTTTTCATACTCCCTGTTTTTAGCCCACCTTCTGCGGATTGGTGGCCCTCACACCCTGCTCGTATGTGATTCGCTGGCTGATAAGATATTGGGCTGCCTGTGTGGCGGCTGGCGATCCGGTAATGGTAACTTTACGGTTTCTGGTGCCAGGAACAAACTCTCCCTTTTTGGAGATCTGAATGCGGGCTCCCGTCAGTTCTTGGTACTCCACAAGCGTTTTGCCTCCCTTCCCCAAAATGGCGCCCACCAAGTTCTCCGGCACAGCAATCTCTACCACATCTTTGGCCCCCTCTGTCAGCTTCTCAGTGGCTAGCAGGGAGCTCGCCACCAGCGGGGAAGCGGCGCTCAGGTAGCCGTTGGTGGCTCCTGTGGCGGCGGCAAGAGAGCCTAGCGTGAATCCTCCGAGGCTGGTCGCTGGGTGGCCGGAGCTGGTGGATGCGTCGTTGGCGTAGGAGGCTAGCAGGTTAGCGGCCGCGGCTGCGGCGGGGTTGGCGCTTGCGGCCACAGCGGCGAGGACCCCTGAGGCAGCCGCAGGGTTGAGCCCTAGGCCCAGGGAGTTGGTATTGTATCCGTAGCTGGCTAACGTGTTCAGCGCGGATGTGATAGCCAGCAGGTCATTCCCTGAGAAGCTGGACATGGTTGTGGGGAAAGCACCCACTCCCGCCAGACTGGCCTGCCCCAGGAGACTGGAGGCTGTGGCCGCTGCAGCGGCCGCAGCAGCCGGCATCACCTCCGCCGAGTTGGCGTACGGGGAACCGGTGGGGTTGGAGTTGGCCACGGGGCCAGAGATGTTGGAGTAGCTGATGTTCAGACAGCTGCTGCTCTGTGGGTCCTCCTGGATCTTCTGCACAATGATTTCCACGGCCTTGCGGTTCTGCTCAGGCTCACCGCTGATGGTGACGACGCGTTCCTGCAGGTTGATGCCTTCGGGTTTCTGTGAGAGCTGGACCCAGGCACCGGACTGCTCCATGACGGCCTTCACTGTGGCTCCGCCCTTGCCGATGATCAGCCCTGCCGTGCTGTTGGGCACTATGAGCTTGGCCTAAAGAGAACATAAGCAGAGAGTTAAACAGTTAATGAGTCACTCTCCAGCACTCTTGTGCTAGTTAAGCATGCACCGTTTATTTAGTTTTGGGATTTACAAGTAGAAGAATGTTTTTATCCACTGGGAGCCCATTAGTGACAGCACAACCAATGTCTTTGAACACAAACATCTATTTGTGCGGCAACTGCACCCATATGTATTAAAAACCAAAGCCTGAATTTTTTTACAGCAATTACTTTGCCTTTAAGTTGCCTTTTAATCAATTAAACTGCAAATCAAGTTACATTCAACCGATGAGATTAATCTAGTAATTTAGCGGCACAGCAGCTTAGTGTTCTCACAGAGTAAGTTTTAGACAAGGTCTGCAAAAAACAATTTCCTCATTGATGGAGGGAAGAAAAGTGTAAACAGTGGTTACCATGGTTTCTTCCCTAACTTAGAAAGGCTTGCTTCTCTGATCAAGCAGTGACTCATGCTGGTACTTTTTACCAGAGCTTCACACTGAACATACTGATCTTGTTAAAATGTTGCTAAAAGCACTGTTACTAGATGTGTTTTTATTAATATTTCTTACCTAAAAGTATTTGAATTTGTTTCTGTGTAAGCAGTATAAATATCTTTTTAAGTTAAACATTATGTTACTGTATTAAAGAACATATATTTAGCACTGTAACTGATCACCATTTTGAATTCATAATTTTCTCAGATTGTATCACATTGATTGTAAAATATCCCATTAAAATAAAAATTAAAAAATTAAAATCATCAATCTCAATGTTTAAATTGTTAATAAAACAATTCCTTTAATTACTGCTTAGATAAAATACAAATATTGGACACACTTAAAATAAAAAAATATTGCCATGGCAATTAATTAAACGTTTAAGTTGAAGGGCTATAATTACTAAAAATAAACATTAAAGATGTAAATATATAAAAACAAAACCTACGTAACAAAATGACTGAAAATTAAGCTAAAGTTAAAATGACATAAAAAACATAAAAATAAAAACTAATTCAAAATAAATACTATAATAAATAGTGTACAAATAAATGTTACTAAAATGACACTGGTTACAAAACAAACATGTATACACAAAACAAATATGAGACAGGAAGCAGAAAATATATTAAAACAAACAAAAAAATATGATATTTTTTATCAGAATTACAAGAGAGGAAAACTGCAGCACTGATGAGCCCAGAAAATGATGTATTCGAAGGTTAATATAAAGATGCTTGTGTGTTTTGTTCTTGTACTTCCTGAGCTGTGAATCACTAGGTAAAAAGAGGCTCCTCCTGAAAAGCATCGACTCCCAGGGGTCAGTGTTGCCATGGAAACTCAACTCCAGCATTCAAGGGGGACTGAAAGGGAGTCGGAATGATGCATAGCAACCAACCAGCCAACCACCCTCCCACCCCCCACCTTATACGCTCGCAACCATTCACTTAAAACCACCAGCTACTTGTGCCATAATACCGCATGTGCGCACATGTATAAGAAAACATCACACACTTTTTTAAATTCGCTTATTAATTGTATGGACAAATTAGCGCTTGATCTCTTTGATCAATGCCGGATACATCTACGTGCCGTAGCATTGTGAGAAAACAAAATATGCGGTGTGGTGTTCGCTTTGACAGTTAATTACTCTGGATAATGAAAAGCTCCAGCCCTCCGAGAGCGCTTTGACAATGCTGGATTCAGAATATTTGCACTGTCAAAATGACAGATAGAGAGATGAAAATGGTAAAAAGGGGAGACGAGAGGAGCAAGGATGTGTGTCTGTGGGGGCGTGTGTTTGTATGTGTGTGTGTGTGTGTATGAACAAAGCAAAGGAGATACTAGAGGAAAGCAGAGAGAGTGAGAGAGGTTGGGGAGGGGTTGGTGATCGGCTCAGCCTTTACATTTGTTTCTTTTGTGAGCTCTTTCGTTCTTTTCACTCTTTGCCTCAAGGTCTGCTGAAGCTCGCTGCCCACAGACATGTCTTTACAGAAGCTGTTTAGCCTTGCCACTGCAGCTCGAACTCTCATTCAGCTCAGCCGAATTAGCATAGAATTGAAAAACTGCCGACTGGAAATTTCATGGACTCCTACATTCACCTTTTATCTTGCTAGAATAAACAGATCCTTATATAAGAATATATAAGAAACGTTTTGAGCAAAATAATTGTATTTGAGATTAGCGTTTAATGCAATGGAAAGCAGATTGTTTTTGGCACCAGAGACATCCTGTGATTGATCTGTACATATGCAGTGCAGTCCAAAGGTCTGAGACCTGCAGTTAAAATGCATCTACTTTGTTAAATTATCTATTTGCTGATTAGACCTTTTGTTTAAAAGGAGTTCACAAATTGATTAGTGACTTCAAAACTAAATATAATGAATGTTTTTTTATTATTATTGTATTTTATTCCTTTTTTCAGACATTTTGCTAATCCTGAACCTTTTTTCAGGCTTCAATTTTAATGTGCTCCGCAACCTTTGGATTCCCTTGTATGAAAAATGTAAATTCATAGCTCATAAAAGTATTACAATTTAATTATAAATTGTAGGGATACATTAAAATAATTTCCCTATTTGTAACAGACTCCAAATCTTTATGTAGACCTTTATGCACTGCATTCACACTAAGTAGTGTGATCTTTAAACACGCTTCTTTTGAGAAGGGACTTTCTGACACTTTGAATAACGAAAAATGGAAAAGATCACAACTAACTAAAACACAAGAGAGCGGAATAGACTACCGACCTCACCACACAAAGATAAAACAC
>JAUMHP010027587.1:5000-14014 GCA_032361065.1 Enteromius trimaculatus
AATCATCTTCTGACTATTTTTAGCTTTTCATAAAGAAACCTTTAACTCTCAATGCCTGTAGACATATTAGCTCTCAAAATAACCACATAGGCTGTTAAAGGAAATAGAACTTCGTAGCTTTACTAAAATAAAATAAACAATAATAACAACTATAACAAACTCAGTTGTCACACAACAATTGTACTGCAATTGTATACAATCTTCAAAATATCACCACATGTGATATAAAAGGGATTGATGCTCAAATTCAACAGATATCACAAAGGAAATCACTCAACAGTCTTGTAAACCTTCAAAAATGACTTAAAAATTCAAAATGGCCATATATAAACTAATACCCTGTTGCAGGCCTGAGACGGACATTTGCAGACATTTTTGCATTTCAGTCTCAAGTGAACAAAGATGTATATAACATGCAGGATGTTACATCAGCAACACATCTTTATGAAGGAGAGAACAGCCATATAATTGGTGTTCAATTGATTTGTTTGCATGTGGTTGTATTGTCGGTACATGCACACTGCATTGCTCGGGTTCTTTTTATGTGTGCATTTGATTTATTTAAGGTACTGTTCATTAAAACCTGTAGCAAGAAAACATACCTCTCCGGGCTCCATGTTAATGTAATGTCATATGAAATTGTCATGCCGTTACATCCCTATAAAATACTTTATTTGTTGTACTGTTTGTTTGTCGAAATCAAAACCCATTCAATAAAAGGAAGCTTTTTCCAGCTTTATTTTCACCTTTTGCCTTATAACATCAAACCAGCAACCGTTCTGAAAATTAACACAAAATAAGAAAAAGGAAAGGATATGACAAGTGGCCAGGTATTGTTTCCCATTCTAGGAATTTGTGCTCTGCATTTAACCCATCCAAGTGCACACACACAGCAGTGAGAAGTGAACAACCACGCGCACACACACCGTGAACACACCCCAGGGAGCATTGCTGCGGAGCCCGGGGGAGAAGTTGCCTTGCTCAGGGGTCTCACCTCAGTCGTGGTATTGAAGGTGGAGAGAGTGCTGGTTATTCACTCACAACAACTACAATCCCTGCCGGACCTGGGATTTTTCGGTTACAAGTCCAACTCCCTATCTATTAGGCCACAGTAAATTCTTTGCAGTGCCATGCAACAGTGTGATCCTCAAGTAACCAGAAGCACTACACTTGATGTCAGGTGGGGCATTTAGACTGGGGTTTGATTTGGAAGTTGATCACATTTAATTCATCCCCACCCCAAACAACTCTATACATATAGGATGTGACACTAAACAAACACCTAAATGGAAAAGTTTAAAAAAATAAACCCAACTCCAACTCTGGCACCCCTGGCTTCGGACATTCTGATTCATTGCAAGGGTTCTGCCAGTAGTGGGCACTCATGTACCAGTGACATACATCTGAATGAACAAGTCAGAGGGAAGTTTGTAAATGAAGCACATAAAAAAAGGAATGGAACACATCCCTGGAGTGCTGCTGTCCGCTGTCCTTTGAACGTGTGTTCAAATTTAAGCAGTGCTACACAGAGGGATCAGTGTATGACATCCTGTACCATAGGAGCGATAGGAGAACAGATTGATCCTTATGAATGAATGAATGACACATTTATATAGCGCTTTACTGTGTATTGCCACACACCCAAAGCGCTTTACAATTAGTGGGTTGGGGTGGTCTCTGCTCAACCACGACCAGTGTGCAGATACCACCTGGATGTTGCGACAGCAGCGCCAGTGCGCTCAGGAGAGAGAGATACAGGCAATCAATGGGTGGGGATTATTGGGAGGCAAGGGCACGGGCAAGTGGGAATTTGGCCAGGACATCAGGGTTACACCCCTATGCCATCCGATGAGTGTCATGGGATTTTTTATTGACCACAGAGAGTCAGGACCTCTGTTTAACGTCTCATCCGAAAGACAGTACTCTTTTTACAGTATAGTGTCCCCGTCACTCTACTGGGACGTTAGGACCCACACAGACCACAAGGTGAGCACCCCCTGCTGGTCTCTCTAACACCTCTACCAACAGCAGCTAGTTTTCCCAGGAGGTCTCCAATCCAGGTACTGAACAGGCTCAACCCTGCTTAGCTTCGGTGGTGATATGACTGTGGCTTATACTTTAGAAATGCTCTCACAGTACTTTGATGTCACACACTGATCATTCTGCGCAGTGTCACTTTGCGCAAAACCACACTGAATTAAAAACCATTACTGATTTACGAATATAGAATGTAATTTTCTCAAGTGTTTGTTACGGTTTGATATTTGAGTAAAACATTTTCCACACTGTTGGCAGGCGAAGAGACTCTCTCCAGTGTGAACTCTCATGTGGGTTTTAAGACTTGCCTCTTTATTGAAACTCTCTCCACACTGAGAGCATGTATAAGACTTTTCTATGGTGTGTATTTTCATGTGGGCTTTAAGGCTGCCATGTTTATCGAAACTCTCTCCACACTGAGGGCATGTGTAGAGTTTTTCTCTAGTGTGAATTCTCATGTGTTTGTTAAGATTTCCTTTTTCTGTGAATTTTTTTCCACACTGATTGCACACATAATGCGTATCTCTAGTGTGAACTCTTCTGTGTTTGTCAAGACTTTCTTTTCCGTTGAAACGTTTTCCACACTGTTTGCAGATAAAAGGACTTTCTCCTGTATGAAGGGCTATGTGGTCATTGAGGTTTCTTCTCCTACTGAAACATTTTCCACACTGTTGACAGATGTAAGGCTTTTCTCCAGTGTGAACTCTCATGTGTCTGTTAAGGTCTCCTTTTTGAGGAAAACTTTTCCCACACTGTTGGCAGGTAAAAGGCTTGTCTCCAGTGTGATTTCTCATGTGTACTTTAAGGTTTCCTTCATGAATGAAACGTTTTCCACACTGTTGGCAGGTGTAAGGCTTCTCCCCTGTGTGAATCCTCATGTGCACTTTAAGGTTTCCATGTAGATAGAAACTCTTTCCACACTCAGAGCAGGTGAAAGGTTTCTCTCCAGTGTGAACTCTCATGTGCACGTCAAGGCCTCCTTTCTGAGTAAAACGTTTTCCACACTGTTGGCAGATGTAAGGCTTCTCTCCAGAGTGAATTTTCATGTGTCTGTAAAGGTTTCCGTGATGAGTGAAACTTTTTCCACATTGTTGGCAGGTAAAAGGAGTCTCTCCTGTATGAATTCTCATGTGGTCATTAAGGCTTCTTCTTCTATTGAAACTGTTTCCACACTGTTGGCAGGTGTAAGGCTTCTCCCCAGTGTGAATTCTCATGTGCCCTTTAAGGTTTCCTTCAAGACTGAAACTTTTTCCACACTGTTGGCAGGTGTAAAGCTTATCTCCAGTGTGAATTCTCATGTGCCTGTCAAGGCCTCCTTTTTGAGTGAAACTTTTTCCACACTGTTGGCAGGTGTAAGCTTTGTCTCCAGTGTGAACTCTCATGTGCACTCTAAGGTTTACCTTATGTGCGAAACTGACTCCACACTGTTGACAGATGAAAAGCGTTTCTCCAGTGTGAATTCTCATGTGGACTTTAAGGCTTCCTTCATGAGCAAAACTTTTTCCACACTGTATGCAAGTGTAAGTCTTCTCTCCAGTGTGAACTCTCATGTGCCTTTTTAGGTTTCCTTTTAGGTTGAATCTTTTTCCACACTGTTGGCCCATGTAATGCTTTCCTCCACTGTGAAAAGTGTGTTTTTTACAGTGTGTAAGATTTAAATGTTCATTAAGACTGTTAAAATGGGTTAAAAAACTTTTGGTTCCTGTTCTAAGGGTTGTTTTCTGTGAGCAAGTCTCTGGCCGACTGAAAGACTCCTCTTCAGTTTTAAAATCCTGATGGGTCTCGTATTGTACTTTCTCTTCCATTTCATTCGGTATTATGCTCTCCTCTTTCAGCGGCATAAGGCCTGATGAAAAAAGACAAATGGGTAAGTTAATGGATAATTCAGTAGCAAACGTTACTCAATAAAAATCATGTTCAATAATTTGTGGAAAATAAATAAAAGTGATCAGTATATGACTAAATCCAGTACACATTGCTCTTTGCATTGTTGCAAAATACATTAATGTAAACATGTAATATTTTCATGTTATATATACACACACATACTATAGTAGTAAACATCTGAAGTGGATCAAAACTTTTCATTAAAGTTGTCATAAAACCAAAACAACACCCATTCTAGTCTAAAGACATCTTTAACTTTTTTCGATCCACTTCAAAAGTTATCTACTGTAAACATTAACAAACATTTCTTTTAAATGTACAGCAGTCTAATGATGTAGCAACAAGGGCTGCACTAATATGATAATATTAATAATTGTTGATTATTCCCTTAAAATAGTCATTGTAATTGGTTACGATTAGTGCTGCAAGATGAATCATATCACAATCGCGATGTCAGCCTATGCGATTACATTACGGCAAATGTTGCGATTATATTAAATAAACAAATGCATTCGTGGACCTAATAAGACATTCATTTCTTAGATCAGAATCACAATTCCTTAATTTATCCCAGAGGGGAAATTCTTAAACTATTCTCACGTTCACACCAGACGAAAATGAAGCGTCAAGTGCAAGTGATTTACATGTTAAGTCAATGAAAAGACGCAATTAGACATCCTGCAGCGCGAATTAAGCGGCGCGTTAAACAAGCCAGTTTTACTGCATGCATATGCAGCACATCAGCAGAGCAGAAGCAGCGCGCGCCAATTGTTCTTTCATTCTGGCAGCTTGTACTGCAGCAGGCTATAGACAAGCATCTTTCTGTTGTATTTTCCAGCGTTCTTCTCCGAACACTGCGTGCCATGTGATTTGATTTATGTCATTTTTCTGCACCTGCTACGCACTTCTGCACCACCCCTGTGTGCTCTCATCTGTTAACATGGGCGCCGAAATAAATATGCGCTGCTTACTCCCGTCTGATGCATGCAGTGTGAAAACGGCGTAAACTCAACATGTTCAAGCATTGCCCAAGTCACCTCAGGTGTGAACCTGGGATTTGAGAAAATGATTGGCAAACTGGACAAGAAATACCAAAAGAAATATAAGTATAAGAAATATAATAC
The DNA here is from genome assembly GCA_032361065.1 of Enteromius trimaculatus. NCBI lineage: Eukaryota > Metazoa > Chordata > Actinopteri > Cypriniformes > Cyprinidae > Enteromius > Enteromius trimaculatus. The sequence goes on from JAUMHP010027587.1 coordinate 10,049, forward strand.
AAGTATATGTTACATCCTGCTTAAATGTTTTGGGACAACATGTAAAAATATGAAAATGGGTATTTGTTTTATTTATCTGTACTTTTGACTTTTTAGTTTTATTTTAATGTTAATTTAATGTAACTTAATTAAGTAATGTAAAGATGTTACTGTTGTTTAATTTTGTACAATTTAGTTTTAATTTTGTTGTTGCTAGATTGCACTGTATACTGTATCTCAGTTGAGAAATAGATTTCAGCATTATTAGTAATCTGTGTGTGCATTTTCCTTAATAACAAGCAAGGTCACACCGCTTATATATTGCCCTAAATTACAGCTAGACAAAAATCAATTCTATTTTTCAAATGGATTGGTTTTTTATTTTTGGATTATATAATTCATACAAACATCTGTTTTATTTAGAGCACCAAACTGAGCAAAATATGATATTCTGTGCAGTTGCTCATATTCATATGGTCAAAAATAAGATTAATTCTGAACAGCTTGTAATATAAATCAATTAGGTCTTACTGTATATAATAATAAAAATGATTACAACATTAAAATTATCATACAGACGTGTTATGAAGTTGACTATACACAGGAGGTAAGTGTTCTTAAACTATTTTATTATAGGCAGCAGAGGAGTAACAGATATGGTGGAAATGGTAAGTAGATTAATAGTAGATATATCAACACAATGGGAATGAGTATTAAACTCAATGACTTTCTTTGGCAGGAGTGGGGGATCGATGGAGGACACACAGATGACGGAGACGAGGAACCACAGCCACACACCACAACTGGAGACACAGAGAGGAGATCCAAGGAGCCTGGGGAGGAGACAGAGATTGTGGAGAACACAAGGGGTATCACAAGGTAAGTAGTCAGGTAAGTAGTATTTAAGGATATAGCTTGTCAAAGTAGAGTCCACTTGTCTGGAACGAGCTCGGACAGTGAACACTGTGTAGTTTTATACCGTGTGCACTGGGAGTGGTGTTGGGAATCAGGTGGTGGTGACAGGTGCATGTAATTCAGAACTCTGGTGAAAGTGAATGTTGTTACTGCGTGAGGATGAAGCCTGGTGTGTTTGTCACATTACCGCTCCTCCAGGGCCCCATCTTGAGGCTGGGCCCCTTCGGTGTCGCGGTGGCCCCTTCGGTGTCGCGGTGGCCTTCCCCTTCCTCGGGGTGTTAGACAATCTGGGTGACTGGAATGGAACTCTTGCAGTAGAAGAGGGATCCAGAACACCCTCCTTCTGAACCCAGGACTGCTCTTCTGGGGTATAACCTTCCTAATCTATAAGGTATTCTAGTCTGCCACCACGACATAGGGAGTTCAAGATTTCACAAATTTTATAGATGGAGCCCTCATCAGTGACCAATGGAGGAGGGGGTTCTTCTGCACGACCGGGTTCTGTGGGAGGAGAAACAGAATCATAGTGGAGGGAGGTGAAGACGTTACGTGACGGGGTTGATCTGCTCCACAATTGTGAAGGGACCAACAAACCTGGGACTTAGGTTGTTGCAGGGCAAGCGCAGGTGAATATCTCAAGTGGACAGCCAGACCTTCTTGATAGGAGGGAGCTTCCGAGCGACGACAGACAGCAAAGGTCTTCTGCCTGCCCACTGCCCTCTAAAGATGATGGTGAGCCTTGTCCCAGACTCTCTCACTCTCCCGGAACCACTAGTCAACAGATGGTACATGTGACAGTTCTCCATTGCAGGAGAATAACGGGGGCTGGATGCCGAATACGCACTGGAAAAGTGTTAATCCTATGAAGGCTTGACGCAGGGAGTTCTGGGCGTACTCGGCCCAGCCCAAAAACTGGTTCCAGGAGTTTTGGTGGCTGTGACGGAAGGTACAGAGGACCCTCCCCACCTCTTGGATCAGTTTGCCCGTTAGCTTGGGCATGGTATCCTGACGTGAGGCTTACGGTCACACCTAGGAGTTTCAGAAAAGCCTTCCAGACCTGAGAGATGAATTGAGGTCAACGATCTGATACCTCTGGTAACCCAAATGAACGGAACACATGGTCAAAGAGCAGATTAGCAGTTTCAAAGGCAGTAGGCAAGCCCTTGAGGGGTAGGAGATAACAGAACTTGGAGAATCGATCAATAATTACCAGGATACAGGTATTTCCATCTAAAGAAGGAAGGTCAGTGACGTAGTCCACTTCTAGGTGTGACCAGGGGCAGTTAGGAACGGGAAGTGGTAGTAACTTGCCAGCTGGTAGATGACGAGGTGTTTTAGAGATGGCTGAGACTGTTTCACCACAGGGCTTTCTATAGATGTGGTGCACACCGTAACGGGAGTTGGAGCTTTCAGAGGGAGATCAAGAAAACAGTCTGGCCTGCACTCCAAACCCCAGAGAATTTCCCCAGACCGCCAAGAGAGGATGGGATTGTGCCTTGCCAACCACAGGCGCCCTAGAACAATGTCGATAGTTGAGCCCTCCAGAACCAGCAGAGTGATTTCCTCTTTGTGACATTGAGTGAGTTGCAACTGTGTGGGCCTGGCTTGCCATCTTACATTCCGTGAAGAGGGAGGTTGTACCGTATGACTGAATATGGTAGATCATTTTCCAGGCCGTGGTCTTGAGCCCAAGCTGTCGTACGAGACGGCCGGCAATAAAGTATGAGCTTAATCCAAGGGATTTTTATAGATACCTATAAGTAAGTATATTGATTATAATATCAAACCAGAAACATTGAGGATAGCACAGACCGGAATAATAAAGGTGATCCTATCAGTGTCCGAGGCTCAACCATGTAATAAGATTATTTCTAAATTATATAATGGATTTCTGCAAAATGTACAGGAGAATACATGTCAGAGACAAATGGAGAATGGAAGAAAAACTAGATATTTCAAAGGATAATTGGGGGGAAATTTGTAAAAAAGTGGGAATCTACAAGTTCAGCAACATAGATTGAATTTTGTTGGAAGAATATAATTCGGTTTTTTATTACACCTGCACAGAAAATTCACAGAAGGAAGGGTAACTGACTGCTGGAGATTATGTGGGGGAAAGCATGTAAACCATTATCATTTTGGGCATGTCAGAAAATATCTCTTTACTGGCAGGAGAAAAATGGAACTTGGAAGCTAAAAAAAGTAATTACTAGAAAGTAGTTAAGTCTTTGGATTGATATGGTGTATAACATATGTGATGGAAAAATTATCATATTTATTAAAAACTCAAATGGAAGGTTTTTTTTCCAGACGTGGAGTAAATGGACCAACTACATTAAACCAATACACCCAGATTCTTCCTGAAAGATAACAATTCAGGAGTAATTGCAATCTTCGGTGCAAGCTGGTTTATATTGCTGGAGCTACCCATGTTCGGTTGTATTTAGTGGTTAAAATGCACCATGTAGCCTTGTGTCCCGTATGTGACGTCACCATGTTTCCCTTTCGTGCGAAAGAATTGAGGTGTTGTTAATGTATATGTTCTCATTTGTATTTTATTTATTGTTTATATGGTATGTTTTTCTTTACCGGCTGAAGTGCTATCAAGAGCAGGGCTCTAGACTAACTTTTTGCACTGGTTGCACTAGTGTGCCTAACCTTTTTTCTTAGGTGCACCCAAATAACCGCATCACATTTAACACCGCAGTTAAACTTTTTTTATTTATTTATTTATTTTTATTTTTAATCGCATTCCTTTATGGTGATATCGGTGTCTCCGTCGATCAGGAATGCCATGTACGCACTGTTCGCAATTTGCACAGATGTCTTTTTTTTCAATGTATCTGCGATGACTCCTATAAATTGGGCGGACGCGACATCATTGCTGTACGCCGGGTTTACGCCAAAAAAAAAATAAAATAAAAAAACAATCGGTGCTACCAACCTTTCCACAGAAAAACAAAACACCAAGTCCACAACACCAACCCTCTGACCAGGGGCCTATTTCAGAAAGGAGGTTCAAACAACTCGGAGTTTAAACTTGAACTCTGAGTTGACCAATCCAGAGATTAA
>JAUMHP010028143.1:0-13979 GCA_032361065.1 Enteromius trimaculatus
TTTAATAAATCTGTAAAAATGTCAACAATTCTGTGTTTTTCTGTCAATATGGGGTGCTGTGTGTACATTAATGAGGGAAGATATATCAAAGAGTGAAAAATTGAAGGGGGTCTGAATACTTTCTGTACCCACTGTATATATATATATATATTGGATAACCCTCATCAAACACACCTGGGCATGTTAATCAGTGTCTTAAGGATCATTAGAAAATCACAGTTTTGTCAGGGTTGGAGCTAAACTCTGCAGTGCATCGGACCTCCAGGACAAGAATTAAGGAACCCTGATATATAATATAAACATACATTTTTACAACTTAGTTTGAATAAAATAGAACAGATATTAATATTGTTGTAGTTGTATTGTATACCTTACAATAAAAATTATGGAATAACAAAATAAAATAAAAAATATAGATAAATGAGTAAATATAACACATCATTAACTAAAACAAAATTGTATTTGAAAATATTCTTCTAATGCACTTCACTTTTGTTGTCACCTTTATGTAAATGTTTAGTAATAAACTCTTTTTCAACTTTGCATTTCGTTTTGTGTGCAGATTTTTTTGCCTTGGCTTTTTATGACATTCTTCTAAGCCATTTCAAGGCACCAGTGGCACTGCATGTAAAGCATTTTGTAGTCAGATGCGTTTCTCCTCTCTCGTATTACCTCCTTGTTTCACCTGATTTCGCTGTCTGCCTCATAATGAAACTATTAATTTTTTTAATTGAGATGAAGTTATGAAAGCTGGAGGTCAAGCTATTACATCTCCCGTTTCTGACCGCAGATTTAAATAAGAAGTGCTTTAATTGCCCTTCCTCTAATCCCCAACACTAAACCCTCTTACTAATTCTAGCAGAGAACCTACAGCAAATGCATTTAAAGCAAAGCAAATTTCCATATGATTTGAAAAAAAATGCTTTTGCGTGTTTACAGTCTGTGAAATGCCTTATTTACATCCACACCAGTCTGGTTTCAGACGTTTTTTTTTTTTAAACAAAGGAATTCACCATGCATGCACCACATATATTTCAGCTGCTGTTTCACTAAAAAAACGGCTTTTTTTCTGCTTTCTGTTGTTTTCCCGTGGGAGAACAGATCACCCACTAACAACCACTCCGCATCCCCCTTTGTAGTCAGTTAACCGAACCCCAGAACACTTTAAAAAAAAAAAAAAACCCAGCCCCTTCCCTCCTAGAATAACAAGATGTAAAAAGAAAAACAGAAGGAGAGCGAGGTATAAAAAGAAAAAAAAAAGAGCTGAAGTTGTGTTTTGAGTCTCTCAAGGCCAGGCCGGCTTGGTACGCTGCCCTGGTTTTCCATGAAAGCTGCATTAATTCCTGGCACTAGTGCTGTGGCCCAGCACTCTCGCCGAGCATCCTCCTTTCTAGGAAAAATATAATCAAAGCCGTTTGTTGGCTGCTCTCCCTCTCCCTCCTGTCTCCAGTTACTGAGCTGAAGATTTTATTGACTTACTGTGGTTCAGATGGTAATAAATTGGGGGATGGGGTGGGATTCGAGAGAAAGCATAAAAGAAACGGAGGGGAAAAAAGAAGCGTGCTTGCAAATTTCTTGGAAGTCGAGGACGAGCGCTGCTCTGAGCAAGCATTCTTCACAGTCACACTTAAGTACTCGCTTTAATTTTAAGCTCTTCTTAGCTTAATAGGTTTGAGTTATCAGGGGCCGTTCAGGGACACAAACCCTTGTGGTGCTTTGTTCTTCCTTTACTGTTTTAATTGTCATCTTCTGCTCATATTATTAATATTCATGTCACTATGAATTTGGATCTTGACACCAGTGATGTCACTCTGTTGGCATGGGAACGTGTTTTTCGTTCAATTCGCTTTCATTCTCGACCGTTGTGACAGTCTCTGAATCTGCAGGGTCACGGACACATTAATAAATGAGATGCATGTTCTGGTTGAATTTAACAAAGCACCATCCTTTTGATCTTATTACCTACTTTTCAGTCAATATCCTGGTTTTAAAGTCCATTTGCACACCTGCGAGTCATGCATATTTGCATGTTTATTTATGAGATGCTCGCTTTAAGGAAAATTATGCAAATGGCTCCTTAAGCCTTTACTTACAGGTTCTGGGAATTATCATACCTGATGCTGAATTTTAAGTTGTTTACAAGGCTAAATGTTCTGTGGCAGGCCTCTAGACAAATGTATCACAACTGGCTTCCATTATAGCAGTAGTTAGCATGCTTGATGACTGCTTGTTAGTGCAGTTGTGAGTAGGGCTGAGTGATTTATTTTCAAAATGGGCTTGTGTGAGACATTGACAGACAAAAAGCCATATTTTTGGAGCTGATTTGTTCTGTACTTCGCCAGTTTTAGTCAAAAATGGATATTTATTAGAACTAATGCTAACACTTCATTGACTAATTCTCACTGCAAACACTAGTTGCTTATTAGCATGCCTATCATTAATATATTGGCGATTTATTATTACTTATAAAGCACATTCTGCAAGACACCCTGCCTCCCTAAATCATACATAAACTTCCTTACGAACTATTAATAAGCATATATATAGTTTTTCACCTTGTTCATTGTTTTCATTTATCATTGTTTTTGCATTGCCTATCAGAAAAGAATGTCTAGGAAGTTGACAAAGGCTGCTCTACATGATCAGTAACATGTGTCCACCAGACTGGTGCTACCATGACTCTTTCACAGCTGCATTTGCGTGTGTCTTATATCTTCAGGTCAATCCCTTATACGTTGTTAGTCACCCTCTGTAATACCTAGCAGCTGCCGATTCATATCAAGAGCTTTTGCACCGTTCTCTATGCGTTTACTTTTTACAGTGTATGCCAGTGTCGCCCACAAAGACTATAAAAAAAGCTTGAGAACTAAAGTAGATATACAGCACATCATATTATCTGACGGCATATGGCATGCATATGGTAAAACATTCACATACAATCCTGTTTCTGAAGCACAGAATGTAGTTCTTTTGTGTAGCTGCTGGACAGTATAGTGCAACCAAAATGAAAAATCAGTCATTTCAAATCTGTATTTTTGTCAAGTGGACCAAAATATGTATTTATTTATTTATTAATTGAAGAATTAAAGGTTTAGTTCACCAGAATATATAAAATAATTCTGACATTACTTATTCACCCTCATGTCATTCCAAGACCCGTTCATCTTCAGAAAACAAATAAAGATATTTTTTGATTGAAAATATTGTTAAAATATTCCATGTGACATTAGGGGTTTAACTGTTAACTGTTTATGTAGCTTTCACCAATGTTGCATTTATTTGATTACATTTACAGTACAAACAGTAATATTGTGAAATATTACAACAGTGTAAAATAACAGTTTTCACTTTGAATGAAGATTTAATTTATTCTTGTGCTGAATTTTCATCAGCCATTTCTCTAGTGTTCAATGTCATATTATCCTTTAGAAATCGTTGTAATATTAATATGAAATAGAAATATAATATTAAATAAATAAATATCACTTTTGATTAATTTAATATATCCCTGCTGAATAAAATTCTTAATTTCTAAATTCCTAAAACTATACCATTTTCGCCACCATCATTCCAGCATGTAATAACAGTGAAGTCCTCGTAACACGTGGGGCCGATCTCTAAGGTCTTGATTTTTCAAAGCCATTTTTTGATACAATTACACAGATCAGATCAGCAACAGAGCCAAAAAATAGTTAACGAGTGGGTCATTATTTTCGGAAAACATGCTTAACCGAACGTTTGAAGCGTGAAAAACGTATAAGCTAGGTAATTAATAAAAGCGAGCAAGAATGTTCCTATAGTAACAATCACATTAGTGTCGGCTAATCCAGACTCCTCTCCTCATGCGACTTGTCGCCTCCATGCCTCGCCCATGGACGCACGCAGGAAGGCACTCAATTTGCTTTTGAAACAAGCCAGCACAGTGCTGTTCACTTGTTTTTGTTGGAACATCGCATTGACTCTCCTCCTCCGTTCCCTCCACCCACCTCTAGTACAGTCTGATTTCCAGGAACGTTGGCTTGAGGAGAGTCTTCCTGTCAGAATGTGGAAGCGGGCTGCAGCGCTCGGCCGTTCCAGCTGGACTCTACACTCAGACCGACTCCTTGATGTGCTGCATCTGTTAGGAATGTTTCGTATCGATGAGCAGAGACGACACTCTCATATTGGTGCAGTTCGGAGATGATTGGGAGGTTTATCGAGATCAGATGTTGAGAGTCCACAGCCAGTTTAGCCACACAAGATCGTTTTTTGTTCTCATGCCCAAAGCTAAAGCTTACACATGGGGTCTGTTAAGGACAATTAATAGGGCTTAGATTTTATGCTCCATTAGAACATTTTGAGCCACTTCATAACATGAAACCATCTGTCTCAAGTTGCTTGTCTAGGCATATCTTTATATTTCGACAACAGAGAGATTTTATGTCTGAATGCATTGCTGACATTCTGATTTATGTGACGCTGGATTAATGACTTTGACTTCGACAATTTACTTTTGCAAGCGGTTGTTTTTTCTAGAATGTCTTTTTTTTAATTAAACATTTTTATTTAGCTGAAAATGATACACATTTAAGTTTACCTGAGAAAATCTGAAAATCTTTTTTTTTTTTGTGGAAGGGATACTGATCACTGACAACAAATTTGTCAGGCCAGAGCCAACTAAAAACATAATCTTTTTTTTTTTTTTTTTACATAATGGTAATATTTTTAATAAAGGTTATAAAATAGTATACATTCTATATAAAATAAATAATATATAAAAAAGAATATGTGTGTATTTATCTACACACACACACGCATATTTATACACGCACACATTTACTTTTATAAACATGTAATAATGTTATATTTCTTTTCAAATATACATAGTTATATAAATGTAACTTATATTATGTAATTTTTTTTATTGAAATTACAAATAATCAAATTAACTAAGTAATTCAAATTATTTAGTTTTTAATTCACTTTGAATAACTCTGGTTAGTCTTTGTGTCATTGTGTATACTTTCCACACAGGATGTATTTTCCTGCATAAACGTAATTATTCATTCCATTCTTTTTTCTTTAGATGTACTGTACAAACATAACCCACATATTTTTGACCGGACATTTTTATTGGAAAGGAGGTGTAATCTTATCTTTCAGTTTAGAGCACGTCCAGTAATCCAGCTGGAATTCCTTCCTTTGGGCAGCAGATTTGTGGTCATAAGGAATGAAATGGAACATTTGAAGTCTGATAAAAACTGGAATGTACTGAAATCACACTTGAATGTATGAAATATGCATCAAACCAACAAAGTCTAAAAATTTGAATTTAAAAACTGTGCTTGTGTTTAATTTGAAGGAGTTTGTCCCTAGATTGTTAGCATGATCATGTTCACATTCAATCTTCACAGGCATCTGTACTGAGCCTAAAATGTCCTCAGTGAACCCTCCTTTACTGTCTCCATCTCTTTTCAAGAGGAAACAGGAACATTAATGTCACATTGTGATGGTATCCTGCAGGTTTATGTGAGGTTAGATGTGAAATTCCCTTGGTTTATATTGTATATTATGTTGATTTATACGCCTGTGACTTTCCATCTTTTTAACTTCAGATAAACAAGCCCAGTCCTGTGACATCACGCTTGTTGAAAAGCAGGGTTTAATGTGAGATTTTGTGGAATTTTCCAGCGATATGACACAGCTTGCTATTCCCTAGAGGCTGTGTGTGTGTGTGTGTGTGTGTGTGTGTGGGCGGTTCACCCTGCCCGAAATTAACGAATTTACTTTTCCTAGAGAGAATGCGTGACCTGTTTTAGGAAATGCAGACTCTCACACAAATGCATGCTCGCTCACGTCTGCATTTTTATTGCCTTTTTTGAAAAAATAAAATAAAAATAAACATATTCCTAGTCCTTCCAATTTACTGCATCCTCTCACAGTGATGTGTAATTAATTATGTAAACATCAAGCATGATGGATAGTCTATATATATTGCACATCGGAGCTGTATTCTTAAGACTAAGGTACTGTAACTGTCCCCTCAGATCAAGGCTTCTGCATACTTCACGTTCTTAAAGTGCACAATCTGTTCCCTCCAGCAATCTGGAGTTAAGTGTCCACATGGAAATTGAAGCTGGAATGCTCCATCCTATAAAAACGAAACAATACTTAGAAAAGTTAAGCGTTTCGCAGAAACACAGGCAATGTTCTTTGCAGAGCACCCTCTCTCTCTGTTTTTATTCTTTCTGCACTTTATTTTTATCCATTTTACGCTTATTTCATATGTTTATTTTGCTTTAAAAATTCCAAGTGTATATATAAAACCGTTTTTTACTGTACCAAATTAGTTTTTCAACTATACACATTTCACATTAGTTTGTCGTAACATAACAGACATAAGTTTTGTGCTTTTTAAATATGAAATGCTAATTTTTCTTGGTAACCCATATATTTTTACAGACATTTCTGTCAGCAGAATAAAATAAACAGGGGTGATAAATAGGCCTGCGAGTAAATGGAGTACAATGGTAAAACTGTACACAAAAACCAACACAGTGTGACCACAGACGTTTTATGAGTCACAAACAGTCCATCTTAAGTATCCCTTTACTGAATTAACTATATAAATCCACCAGAGCGGTTAATCAATCTGACTCGCTTATTGAACCACAAATTGAAATCTGTGTAATTTTCTTGTCAGAATGAATTTTTGTCCTTTTTTTGGTACTTAAATATTTGTGAAAGTTATAATTACTACTCATTGTTAAAAAGACAACGTGTACTTAAAGATTTGTACGATTTTTTTATTTGCTTTTAATTTTTAGATTTAAGAATATATAAAATGAAATATAATAAAACTATATTTATGAAATAATAACATTATTGCATTATTAATGTTTCAAAACATTTATTTCAATACAGAACATTAAAACAATCACTAGTCATTCTTTTGACTGCTATTATTGATTTTTCTTTTCCCTATTTCTATTCTCACTCCCAGTGTCTTTTCTATACTTTATCTTAACTCTCTTTGTCTCCGACTGTCTTTTTTCCCCTTTTTCTTTGTGTACCTCCACCACCATGTTCCATTAATCAGATAAAGCATTGCCACAGACATGTTATAGCTCTGCTGGATCTTTACCAGCTCACCCCTGTTTACTAAACCAGCACTTGCTGTGTGAAATCCTCTTTGTGGTGTTTATTGCTGATGGTTGGGCCACCTCAACACACTAATCTTCTTTGTCTCAGGGGTCTAGAAGCTTTAAAGCTGTGAAAAACTACTGCAAAGCGTCCAAATCCTTGGCAGAGAATTACTGCACTTGGTTTTTTGAGCGCTTATTAGAGGAATCGAATTGAATCTTTTCTGCTCCCATTAAAGGCCTGTTTTTAAATGTCTTTCTGAACAACGTTGATCCTTTTATAGAAGATTATAGGAAAGAATTTAGAGAAAATCCATGGTGAGAATGTTAGATTCTGCTCAGAAGTTATTCAAATGTCCTGCCTTAGAGATAGAGTTGTTATTTTCATGGCCTGGTGTGGCCACTCCTGTCTCTTGACGACAGAAATCAATGGACGTCCTTGATTTTGTGAAGAATTTGGGAACACTCAAAACAAACTCACAAACCGACCTTTGCTCCATTCATTCCCACTGCTCAAATAAAACACATCTCTATTCTCTTGGGACGAAAACAATGACGTGTACACAGGGACAGAAGAAACTGATTTTGAATAATTTTCCTAGTCCTTCTCTTCGAATATAATTAAATTATGTCTGCTTTTATCTGTATGTATCATTTTAATTTCAATGAATTTATGTCTTATATGTTAATTCTTGGTCAGTCCAGTAAATATGTTTTGACTTACTGAGCAAGTCATGTTGAGAAATATAGGCTCATTACGGCTTTTTGAAGTCATGATTTGGATTTTTAAGTACGGTCAAATCCATGTCATATCTAACATGAAGGATAAAAAAAGAAGTAACAAAAATTTAAGATTACAAGAAATTTCTAAATGTGTGAATTTATAAAATTGTATGTCTGTGTTCATAATATTATATATTTATATATCCATCTAACATCAAAATTTTTAAATATATATATTTTTATATATCAATAATTTCAAATGTAATCTTCAAATAATATAGAAACAGTATATTTGTAATATATTATAACATAAAATATTGACAGTCACACATTGTGAACTATCATATATGCGATCAGAGAGAATCGGCATGTTAAATATTTGGACCTGCTAGCACATCAGGTCAAGTGGCACAGATCTTACTTGGTTAAAGCATGAAATAAACACGAATGAACATCAGAAGGTGGTTTGTTTTAACTGTGTTAAAAGATGTCAATACACACTATTTTTTAAGTTCAAGGCCACCCATGTTGATGTACTCTCCTGTCTGGTTTGTTGGGAAGATTCTGTGTAGTTATCGGCCAGATCGCCTGTCAATCAAACTCCCTGCGATGGGTCAATTTCCTTACAGTATTTGTTGTATGGTGTGAGATGTGCTTGTGTAACGACTTGCTGTACCTCTGAAATCATACGTTGTTTCTTTGTTTTCAGTTCAGTGTGGTGTTCATGACCACATCCTCCCGACCGTTCCAACCACGCAGCATCTGAACCTCTTGGCCGCTCGTCTCAGTTCAGATTGGAAGTCTGTGCTGCTGGACCTGGGCCTGTCCTCTGCGGATCTGTACCGGTGCTGCGCCGACCACCCCCTTGCGGTTCAGAGTCAGGTGCTCGCTGGGCTGGTGATGTGGAAACAGAGGAACGGAAGAGAAGCCACAGTGCAGCGACTGCTCCAGAGCCTGCAGGCCACAGACATCCCTCCTTCTGTCCTCCAACAGGTGTTTGTGTGACATAACATGTCGTGTTTTTCTGGACTTCATACTGCTCTAGAGCTGTGGAAAACACATGACAGACACCAAAGGAAGAGAAACAAAGTGGGATTTTTTTGTACTTTGTTTCAGGAAATGTACTGAAACTTCATCATGCTTGTAATATGGCTAGGATAATTATTTATATATATATACATGCATTTTAATAATAAAATTATTTTCTTAATTATGCTTCCGATTATTGAATTTATCCATTTTTGTTTGATTTGTCACAGAAATTACCCTTAAATAGATTTATTTTATGTGCAGTCTTAAGAAAAACACTGTTTTATAATGTATTGGTAAACACTGTTTCCTGTCCCAGATTACATGTGCCCTTGATGAGGTGAGATGAGTTAAGACACTTTATGCAATCTTTATTTGAAACTATTTACCAGCTGCTTGCTGATACAAGTGACGTTCTTAGTTCATCTCATTCATAAACAAACGGTTCTGCCTACTGCTTCCACCCAGTAATAATACTCTGAAACGCCCACATGGGATTTATGTTCTCGGACTGGTTACCAATTATTTTGTCCTACTTTTAATACACCATTTCTATGCTGTTCACAGTAACACTATAGTGTAAAGACCAATTTTCACTATTTATTAGCATGCATATTGGCTGTTTATTACAGTTTATATTCTGCATGACTATATTCTACATTACCTTACTATTAACACGCAGCAAATGAAGAGTTAACTGGTGAAAAAGTGGTTTGTTAAAATAAAGTGTGACTCAGTTCACTTATATTTCTGGCATTAATTACGAGCACAACTAATTATATATACGAATATGACATTTCGCTTGACACGTTTGCTGAGACACTGCTTTTAGCGTAATCTGAGGCTACTGCATCTGGTCTGCCGTCTATTGTTTTTCTCTCCATCTGTCATTTGCTGTTTTTATTCAGTGCTGTTTACTCAAAGCGTAATCAATATTTACAGATCGGGTGTTTGTAATATGACACAGGTCATTTCCTAATCTCTCACTTATTAATCAGAGAGCGCGCGTGATGCATGCCATCATTCGTAAACATCCGTACGCGTCTGTTGTGATTATTACCCGCTGCGTGTTAGTGTCACGTTTTTGTTTCTTTGTCTCACAGATGCCACGTTACGAGACTTTCAATGCTTTCCTAGAATCTGAGCGTGAAAGAGTTTACACTGATGTATAATTGACTTACCTAGTTAAATATAAATGGCCATCTACAACCCCATTGTCCCTCAGGTGATCCAATAATGTCATGTTTAAGAAATCACAGACGACTTTCTGTTGTATTACACTGGTGAATGTTCATCTTCTGATGAGAAACACTGATAAAGTAATCTACATACATTCCCTGTGGCGTATGAATACCAGACTATTGTCTCGCTAAATGTGCATAAACACAGAGCTGTCTGACACAGGCCCTCTGTCCTCTGAGTTCCCTAATTCCAGGGAAGCGTTTGAAATTCAGCTTAGCGTACGTTTTTGGTTCCGGTGTTTCTCAGAAATGTGCAGGGTATCGTAATCGCAGCCTTCAGTTGGGACGGTACTCATAAAATGATGTGTGCGCGGTCCAGTGGTTCAGAAAATTCACGCGCGGTGCCAAAAAACGCATCAGCGCGCGTAAAAGCATCTCCTCCGCAGATAGAAATGCCTCCACGGGCTTACAGCGTGTTTGTTCTAGGTTTAAAGGTGGCCGAAGGCAAAGCGTTAAAGCAGCTCTTCAGCGAGCGATATGTCTTACTCCATTGAATTATAGCGGTGGTCACCCGCCTTCCCTGAACTCTGGAGGAAATATATACTTGAGGGTTGCTGTAAATGCTGCGGCTGGCTTTTCGGCTCAGGTTGCCGTAGAAACCGGTTTTTGGATGGTGTGGCATTCTATACCCTGTGGGCTCTTGATGGGTTGGTCTGCGTATCTGTTCCTCTTTTGGTTTCTGCAAATGGATGTCTGGATAGGAGGGTTAGACAGGAATGTTTTTTTTCTCTGTGATGCTGAGTTATGACATAAGTTGCAGTTACCTTTATCTTGCATTTACACTGATTTGTATGGCGTTAGCAGTTTAACTAATTTTGTGACATGAGTAATAATCAGCTGTAGTTATTTACCAGTTGCTGGTGTATTCTTTATCTGCTGGAACAAGATGTGTGCATTTGTTAATCAAGATAGCAACCTTATGAAAGGAAATGTTGAAAGCGTGAAAAGTGTAGTGCATGTTACTTACATCTATGCATTTGGCACACAAAACAACTTTCTCTGCCTTCTAGGTACGCTTTTTATATATATATTTTTTGTGAGTTTCCTGGAAATCAAACCTATGACCTTGGCTTAATAGTGATGTTCTATCATTTGAGCTACAGGAAGGCCTTGGGATAGTAAAACATTATGAGATAAAGGTTGAATAAAGTCAGTATATACTGTAGATGTAGTAAAAAGTGAAAAATCTATAGTGATGAAAGTTTTTTATTATAACTGAGTTCTTAGTAATTTAGTAAAATTTAAAGTCATGAGGAACAAATGCATATTTGTGTGATTATATATTAAGATGTTAAATGAAAAGTTGCTTTGTGCATTATAGTTTCATAACATTCTCTGCCCATATACATCTTAGCGTTAGTACATCTGGCTTGATTTCTGTAATGGAGGGATGCGGAACCACCTAACAACCAAAGTGGTAAGAGGCTATATTTTTACTTGGATATTTAGATTAGATGGGCGAACTCCTGAAATTATATTAAGAACTTCACTTAAATTACAAGAACAATTTGCTATTTGTTTTTATTTTTTAAAGTTGTGAAAATATAAGTTGCAGTTACAGGGAAAAAAAAGTTGAATTCGTGAACTGTGAAGTCGAGAATGTATTTTTGAGAAATTATGAGAAACAAAGTGGCAATTGAGAAATATATGTGTAGGTGTGAGATATAAAGTCTTGCATACATGAGAATCAAAGTCACATTGACAATATAAATTCAGTTTAATAATGTAATTACAAGAAATTAAGGCACCATATGTGATCATGTAGCAAATTAAGAGATATAAAGTTAAATAAACATAATAAAATTGCAGTTAATCTGTGAGAGGAAGTTGCAAAGAGTTTATTTATTTACTGTGAAGTGAAAACAGGCTATGTTACAAGAAAAAAATTAAAAATAAGCATTGATGATGGAGTGCATAAACTTTTGTCCTATCAAATACCCTTCAAAATGATGACATCCTTCCCCTTAATATCAGTGGCTTCTGTGGGTTCACAATGGTGAACCAATCAGCTTCTATACCCGACCCAAGCGTTTTGTTTCAATAGAAAATACATCAACACAAGGTAAAAACACTGCTCTTTTCAGAAGTTCTAGAAATCAGTATTTAGTCATTCACAAAGCCCTTGACTTGAATGTTTGAAATTGAATATGTGGAAGTGCTGAAGGTTGTACGTAAAGGGAGGGCTCTGAGCACTTCCTAGTGAAGAGGCTGGAGGTCACAGACTTCAGCAATGAAGTAAATGTGAGATAATAGTGAAATTAAGAGGCCAGGAAAACGTTTAATCCTGTGCGTCATCCCTCTCTAGTCAATACAGTAAATGCAGGTGAGACTTTATCAGAGCAAACCATCACAGCTCCACACCTTCAAATCCGGATACCTTTCCTATCGTTTCCTGATCCTGTGTTTGTATGGCTTAATGGTCTTTTCGTGAATGAAGCATAAAAAGGGGTGATAAAGGTCACAGTCTTTCTTCTGTTGTCTGGAGCGCAGTCCACAGCATCCTCAAGTGACCTTCCGAAGAAGTCTTGCAAGGTATTATCTCTTTGCAATGGATTAACACTGTGTTCCCATAACATGAAAAAAAGCATCAGACTCTTCTTCCAGGTATAATGCAAAATGTTCAGATTAGCTGATGTTTATTTTTCTGATATGTCTAGCTTGTTTTAAGATATTTTGGGTCCCTTGCCATTTTTCCAAGTTTATTTTCCAAGCTAAAGCTCATCTTAGTAGAGGATGTTCAGAAATACGTGAAATTTACCATCTTTGGAACACATGAACGTTTAAACCTATCACTTGAGCCATAAGTAATGTGTGATAAACGTGGCCACTCAGAAAGTGTGCTAAGGCTAAATTTGCAATGCTAAATCGCACTTTTCGTACCACTGCAGGCTACTTTATTAAAAAAGCGGGAAAAATCAGCAGTTTTTGTAAGATTGTATATTTGTGATATTTGCATATCTCCATGCATAACAAATTGTATTTTTGAAAAGACGCAAGAGAGCGTGACGTCACAATTCACGTAGCTGTGCCCGTGTGGGTCTTTTGTGAACGCGTACTGACTTTGTTAGGGATGCTCACTTCTGTTTGAAATTCGCCCTAATTTAGTCGATTAATTGGAGTAAAAAATCAAAACAAAACCAAAAAACACTGATTCAAAAGAACAACTCAAACTGCCCTGTTCATACAACAGCAAATAGGTAGGCTACAGCATTCAAACCACTACTGATACGATGTCAACGACTAAAGTAACGTTATATAATTGACTGTGACGTCCATGACATGTCCATATAACAAATCTTAATTAACAGACAGCGGCTTTAAAGTGCACCATTGGACCACAAAACCGAAGGGGCAGCTACAGCAGAAGACATCTAGATGCTTCTTCGGACGAGACATAGTGTATATCTCCGTCTCTGTGAGTTACCAAAACACACATCGTACTAAACACACGAGACGTGACTCTTGGTTTACTTACTACAGTAACGGTTACATGACTACGCTATTTTGGTTTGTATCATTTCACCTGATATTGTGGATAGTTGATGTTATTTCATATCTCTGGAAAGTAATGATCTATGACATTATTTTGTTGAATATCATCGTTTTTGTGTCTATTTGTAATGAGAGATTTGTGTTTGAGATTTACTTGTTTTAGTTAAAAGATAACACCTTTTGGTAAGATGACCTCCCCAGAATTGCCACTGAAGACCCCAAAGGGCATGTTGTTTCTAGTGTTATTATTTTTAAATGTAATATATATTAATTAACGTGTTTATTATTTATTATTTCCAAAAATGACATTTTCTCTTTCTATAAAACCTAGCTGCTATAGATTAATTTAGTGAAATTAATGCATTCACAGTTA
>JAUMHP010028521.1:0-13949 GCA_032361065.1 Enteromius trimaculatus
CAAAGGACTCGAAGGCGATTGGTCTCTCATGCGAGATCCCATATGTAACGTCGAAGTGAACTCGACTGAAGGGGAACAGTTAATGTATAATAATATTTCACAATATTAATGTTTTTTTTGGGGTTTTTTTTTTTTTTAAACTAGTAATTTTTTCCCTCTCTTTTCCCCCCCTTATCTTTAAACACATTTGACTGGATCTGAAAATCTTTGGAAACTGATCTGCGGAGCGAACTGCTGGTATTATTGCCTCCCTCTACATATTCACACACACGCACTGTTTCTGTTCACGTATGTGTGTGTTGGTCGTGTATGTACGCGTTATTGGTCTTGGCAATAACAACGGATGGCATTTGTGTCTGTGCTCGCAGTTGTTGACTGTGATAATAAAGAATGACATTTTACTTTTTGTATGTGTGTGTGTGTGTGTGTGTGTGTGCAGTGATGGTAACATCACAATCTAAATGCACAGTCAGGTGGGGAACATTAAAGACGTCATTAGCCTCAATAAAGCTCAGCAGAAAGAAGAGGGCTGCGTGGGCAAGAACCCATTACCTCAGGTCACGTGCCTGTGTGTGTGTGTGTGTGTGTTGAGGTGATTAGATTGTTGAACGCTTCCTAACAGTGCTCTTTATTTTCATATTGTGAATATCTATGGCCTGTGCTGGTAAGTGATTCAAAGCTAGTGAGTCATAAATTGGTGAAAGCTAATGGCCGTGTAGCTCTGTGTTTTGCCGTTGCAGTGGGTTTGATGTGTTTGATTACCAGGTGAGGAGCTCAGAAGTGATTCCACTGAACTGTGGCAGGTGCAATAATTCAAACACAAGGCATCTGTGAGAACATAGCGACTCTACAAACTACAGCAGTGAAAACTATATTAGATAGGCTGAAAAAAGTCATGCATTAAAAGTATTTGATAAAGCTCATATTAAATGTTTGCTTTATATGAACTCACATGGGCATGGGGAATGGGAATTGTAATTAATTTAATGAATTAGATTTTTTTTTCTAAACAATACTTGCTCCTCATCAGTACTTAAAAAAAAATATATTTGAAAATTTTGAAAGCCCCAATGTCAATGAATAATTTATTTAATATTATATTAATATGAATTTAACAAATTTAATTTTGTAAAAATGTTGGTTCATATATTTTTGATGTGTTTTTATTTATTCCTGTTACCACTGTACTTAAAAAAAAATTACATTTAAAAAAATTATTATTTATTTGTATTATGTTTTATTTACATATTTTATACACAACATTCAAGTTTGGGGTTAGTAAAAAAAACTCTTATACTCACTTTTTAAATGTATTTATTTCAGTGCTGTCAAATGATTAATTGCGATTATATATATATATATATATATATATTACATAATATATATGTGTGTTTACTGTGTATATTTATTATGTATGTAAATAGACACACGTGCATGTATGTATTTTTAAATGAAAGTTATCTTTGTGTACTGTAAATATTTTTATATATACATGAAATTATATGAATATAAATATATGAATATTTTACATATATACTGAACATAAAATACAAACTGTTTGTGTTTGTATTTATATATACATGATAAATATACACATTACACACACATATATATTGTAAATAAAAACTGGCATTCCTGTGTTACATGATCTTTAGAAATCAGTTTAATATGCTGATTTGCTGCTTCAGAAATTATTCTTATTATCCACTTATCACTTTATATTTAGCAGTCTTTGATAAAGAGATGTTCAAGGGGGCAGCATTTATTTGACATTTTATGATAATTTTATTGTGTCGCTGGCTAAAATACAAAATATTGTACTGACCCCAAGCTTTTTAACTGTAGTGTATATAATAAAAAGCTTTCAAATGTTTTAAAAACCCTTTGCAGGAGATTTAAAAACAGCATACTTCCAATCATACATTTTCAGTCAGAATTCATTACTCTTTTGAAGTCTCTCTGTATGTGCGTGAATCTGACCTGCACTGGAGTTCAGCTCCTCGTTCTCCGACTCGGTACCGTTCTGGCTTCCTGCTCCGTGAATGTTGTTCATGGCCATCAGTTTCATTTTTTGGAGCTTCATAGCTTCAGCCATGGCTGCTGCTGTCAGACCTGTGGAGCGCACACACACAGAGGGGTAAGTGTACCTGGTAACATACTTGGCCCCTTTTACGCCTGGTATAACATCTGTCTCAGGAGATCTGATCTCAAGTAAACACCTGAGAAATCACCTGGTATGAACATAAGTCTCGTCTGAATATCTCTGATGTGACTTCATCACTTACTAGTCCTCAGTGTTTTGATAAAGCACAATAAAAGTCACGATACTGAAAATCTATAGTTTTGCCAGTCCCTAATCAGTACTGGTCGTGACGGCCGCCCACAGGCACAATGTGGCCCTCTGGAAGAGGAGGGAGGGATCTACTCCCAG
This sequence comes from Enteromius trimaculatus, assembly GCA_032361065.1. Taxonomy (NCBI): domain Eukaryota; kingdom Metazoa; phylum Chordata; class Actinopteri; order Cypriniformes; family Cyprinidae; genus Enteromius; species Enteromius trimaculatus. The sequence continues at coordinate 2,432 of JAUMHP010028521.1, forward strand.
AAGGCCCTCTGCTTGTGGTCGTGTTCTAGTGTGTGTGTGTGTCCCATGAGGATTTCCCAGTGTTACTCACTGTCTCACACACACTTCCCGATCTCAACCCTCCTCTCATCAAGGGCTCCTCAGCCCTGGAAGCCATCATCACTCAGCCCAATTAGGCCCCTAATTAATTCAATTAAACAACGGAGGGACACATTAAGTAATTCATTAAGTGATGATGTGATGCCTTCTCGCACTCCGCTCTCGAAATTTCCCCACAAATCAGGTTGCTAGGAAGTGATGGCCCACGTCCTGTGTCTTTTTCCCCAGGTTCAGACAATGGATGTCACCTTGATCTAATTCATTAAAAATGTAGCCTCCAACTGAATACGTGAACTAGCGCAGAAAAGAAGGCCGAAGAAAAATTCCTTTATCCTCACTTTCATATGCTCTGTGTGGATTTGGAAGCACAGGGCACTTTTGCTCCCAGAGGGCCGTGCGATCCCCCGTCGAGAGCTTGCGGCTGAAAATTAACAATGACACGACTGCTTTTGCTTTCTGCGACAGACGGCAAGCCAAATAAACTAGCAAATTATTCATACTTAGAAAAATACAAGTTGTGAATACGCTGGACTGGAGTGGGGGAGAGATAAAAGAAGAAAAAGACAAGCATCTCATTATTATTATTTTTTTTTCAGAGCCAGCCCCGTGTCAGCAGTATGTCAGCAATTACTGCTTTATGAAAAATAAAACTTATGCATTCACAAAATTATTATCGGCAACTAAATTAAACCTAACAAATGTTTTGAAGATCTTTAAAAATGGTACTATAGTAATGTCTCCAGATGGATAAAGATTTCTTGAAGGGTTTTGTTTCTGGAAAATGTAGGATGAAATGAAGTGGTGGAGAAGCATCAGATCATTTCCTGTGAGGTCCAAATAAACAGCGCAAACTAAACACCATCGTTTATACAGAATACAAAGCGTAGAAAAATAAAGGAAAAAAGCCCTCACAATTGGTGCATTGTCTCAGCGCGCACACACCATAAGCCCCCTCCCGCCGCCCGATACTATGTCAAGGAGAAGCCCCGAGATCAAACGGCGTACGTAACAGTAATTGATGTTTGAGGAAAGTCGCGACCCGCGGAAATGGGAGCCGGCGGATGAAAGGCGAGTGCCGTTTTGCAGGGGTGGACAAACAGATTGCTTATTGTTTGCCTTTCATATGGCCCTTCAGATCTACAAGTCTCTCTGCCTCAGACTCCCGCTTTGAACACTCAAGGTATCACCCCCCTGCCGCATGAATGGAGGGCGCTCGGGCACGTCCCAAGGAGGGGAGAACACATCTATCCTGCTTTCCTCGCCCCATACTCCCTCGTTCTCCAGATCTGACAGGTCCATCTCGGTCGCTAATGGTTCACCTGCTTTAGAAGTGAGGAGGTGAGACGGACAGACGGGGGCTTCTGCAGTCTTGAGGGGGGTCAGGTACGGGCCAGTCTGGATTCCTCTGCTATGACGTGCCTGAATTGGCCCTTTTTCATACCTAGACAACAATGTCTCATTTAATTAAAGAGTGGTATGAGGAAAGGTAGATTCCGAAGCGAAGGAAAAATTGATCCAGAGGAGTTTCTTTTGATCTCAGAGTCAGTAAGCGTTACATCAATGGATTCTTTTCAGCGTTGAGAGGCTCTCTGTTTCACTGCGTTTAACTTTGTCTGTCTTTACCGCCGTAATGAAACGTTAAAGACGTGGAGGCACTCGCACCTGAGATTGCGGCCTCGAATTCTGTTAGGTCAGCAAATACCTTGTTTTTGGTTCATCCAAAGGCTAAAATGGATTTAGTTAGTATGCCGTGATTATAAACTAAAACATACTTAATGCATACGTTTTTATTGCAATGATTGGTTATAACTGGATAATAAAAGAATTAGTGCTGTCAAGCGATTAATCCTATTCAAAATAATACAAAAATAAGTTTTTGTGAGCATAATAAATATTAGAGTATTGTTTATATTTATAATGTATATAAAAAATACAAACACATGCATGTTTATGTTTAAGAAAAAAGTTTTATATTAAAAATATTTATATATAATATAAATTATAGGAATATAAACATGTAAATACATGCAAATATTTTCTAAATATATACTGTAGTGTGTGTATTTATATATACATAATGAAAATACACAGAACACACATATATTATGCAAATAAAAACGTATTTTGGATATTATTAATCGTTTGACAGCACTATTATAAATATAGACATTTAAATAAATGTAAATATTTTCAAAATATATACTGTATGTGTGCGTATTCATATATGCATAATAAATATACACAGAATACACACATATGTTATGCAAATAAAAACTTTTATTTTGGATGCGAATAATCACCGTTAATGGTTTGACAGCACTGCTACAGTATAAATATATAGATATAAATAAATGTAAATATTTTCAAAATATACACTGTATGTGTGTGTATTAATATATGCATAATAAATATACACAGACTACACACTCATATTATGTGTATCATTTTAACTTTTATTTAGCATTAAAAACAAATGGGTATCAGAACATAAATATATATATTGGATCAGTTTTTGTTTTATACTGGTCAATCTCCAGCTGAATCAAGTCTGATGCCTCTTTTTTTGTGTATATCTCAGACTCACAGCATCTGTTGAGTTTCAATGGAAAGAGTCTTCCCAACCTGGCTTCCCAACAAATATTTATTCCAGTACTTACTTCCCCAAGCAAACATGCTCTCATCCCAATTCCACTTACAAAGATCCTCACATACGAAGGGCTTCTGTGATTGTATGTCCACGAACATTCAAAAGGGAAATAAAGCAGGAAGAAAGAGAAACAACACACAACACGTATTGCCTGTGAGAACAAGCCCAGAGAGATCATGTTTTCCACAAAAAGGGTCAGTCAAGCACTGCCTCCGTTTCATGCAACCGGACGCATTATTGCATTTTGCATTTCTTCTTTTCAGACGAAACGAGGGTAAAAAAAAAAGAGAAAGGAACAGTGCCTTTTCTTTGCTTTGACAGAGCGTCTCGGGGAAAAAGTATCAGATTTGTGCACAAGACGGGGGGGGAAAAAACAGGCAGAGCATCTCCTTTGATTCACTGAAGAGTAAATATTACTGTCCGATTTCACGTCGAACAGTAAACCGAGAAAGGACAAAAAGGAAGAAGAAGGGAGGGCAGAGGGAGATGGGGGGCGGCATACTGTATTTAATTCACCTTTGGAATTTCCGAACGGCGGAACAAGGGATGAGATGAACGCCTGACAAAGGCATATGGCCGGCGGGCGAAACCGGACTCTGGTGCTTTTCAGCACGCCACGGTGAGAAAGAGAGAGAGAAATGGGGCGCGATGGAAGTTGTAAATAAAAGCCCAAATGAATGCCGAGATTTCCGCCTCATGACCCCACTGTTTGTGTGAAACCCACTGGAGGACTGATACCACTAAATCTAGGTTGTGTGTTAGTTTCCACCAACCAGAGTATCCTCCCAAAGTGGGGCTGTTTTTGTTTGATCCCAATGGCTCACATGAACCTACACTATTGATAAAATCAGTTTAGAGTCATTTCAAAAGGAAAAAATTTTGATTTGGAGAAACTAATCGAGTCTAAATATGAAAGGGCCAGAAGGTGCCTCTCCCTGACATAAATGACTTTTTGGAGTTTTCCATTCATTTGTGTAGTCTATTTAAAAACTAAATGACTCCTGAGGCGAATCTTTAAATGAACAAAGCCAATGATTTCTAGGTTAGAGCTGGTCTTCATTCAGTGGCGTTCTTCACACTGTGTCTTAACAAGGCGTGACACGAAAGGTAACAAACAAGTTATTTTAAGCTTTACAACGTGTGCTAGTTCTTATTTATTGACCGGTGAACATGACTGCCTGGGGTCGAGGGGTCTCCCTGATCCTGAGTCAGCTCATGTGGGCCGAAACACTCTGTCTGTGAGTGAGCCCGATGTGAGCAAGACTCTGTAATTACTTTTAATGAAGGCAGATGCTGATGTGGAGTTCTGCCATTATTGGAGCAGAGAAAAGATGATACACACACACACACACACACACTCGCACGCAGCGTGGGAATGAGGGCATTGGCGGCCGTACCCAGAGGACGGGCAGAGGAGTGGGGCGGACAAAAGAAAGGAAGAACAGAAAGAAAGATTTAATGTAACACCATGAAACAGACAGATGACGCTTGAGGCTGTCTAAAATCAACACAAAATCTTCACTAACACATAAATCAGCTGTAAATGCTGTCAAACTTCAGCTATTACAACTTTAAAACATCACTATTTTCTTAGGAAATCAATTGGTTTGAAAAATGATTTAAACAGAGACCAGGCAGACTACTAAGAGGTTTATTTAAATATAAAAGCTGTAAATGTAGGCGGATTATATTTGTTTTATTCAGAGGATGAGGTAAAATGATTAAGAGTAACAATTAAGAATGTAGTAGTTTAATCTGGTCATTATACACTAGCATCACTCTGTTTGATAATGTTTAGTGCTTTGCTACTAACTGTATTGTTAAAAGAGCTATATAAATAAAAGTGATTGATCAGTTCTTCAAAAATATAATACAATTTTAATGTAATTTTTCTTGAATATTAATTTTTGTTTGGGTTCAAAAAGTTTTTTCCTTTTTTATATTTCAAGTAGTTGTGAGTAATTTGACATATTACATATAAATATATATATTCTTCCCTACCTTGACATTTTTAATGTGAATGTTCTATACATTTTTGTTTAGATTTAAAACCAAGCTTTTTTATATTTCAAGTTTTTGTGGGTAATATTAAGCATAAAAACCAAGTTATAAAAATGCAAAACCATCCAGGATCTCTGGATTTGCTATGATTTGAGATGCACTTTTACCCCCAGTTTCACAGACGAGGCTTCAGCTAGTCCCAGACTAAATTGCATGTTTGAGCTGTCTCAGATGAAAATATCTTGATTTGACATGTCTTAAAACATGTCAGTGTCATTGTTCTGTGTTAAGATGCACACCTGCAAGATTTTCTTATAAGGCATTTTTGTAAAAAAAATGCTTAAATATCTTAATTTAACTAATGCCTAGTCCTGGCTTAAGCTAAGCCCCGTTTGTGAAAGCGGGCCCTAATGTAGTATGCTAATTTGGACGTGATGTGACATGAAATAAGGAGAGAGATGTCTAATTTAGTCTTTGTGGGTATCTGCAAAACTCCACAGACATTATGGAGACTTAATATGACGATTTGTTTTACATGTTAATTTGACCTCTGGATGCTCAGAGGGATACCGTCCAAGACGCAGAGGCTTTTTTTTTACTCTTTCGGCATAAAAACGCCGACAAAACAGACAAATTGGGCCATAACATTATCCCTCAGCACTCCTCATTTCCTCTACATTACGTTAAAAAACATTAATATAATCCCTCCTCGTAATTTCTGAGGCAATTAAAGGTAAAAGCGGACCAATTTACCACCCGCTATATACCAACCCAGTTTAATGTCTAATAGCAGTGCCTTTAATTGTAGTATTGTGTTTTTTTTTTGGCATTAATAGGTGCTGAGGTCCTAGTGGCCACTAGACACAGGTGTTAATTATCCAGTGTAGCAGTGGCAGCTTGCAGTTTTATATTGCATCAAGGTAAAATTACAGCGCATTATTCTCCTATCAACCAGAAATAAGCTGTTAATTAACTCCCTGCTGTAGTAATCGCTTCTTTATTTATTTATTTGTTTTTATTATTTTTTGCAAGGCCAACATCTACAGCGGTGTCTCACATTTGCATACTTGAATGTGCTAAAAGTTACGGACATAACAGTTATTCCCTTAAAGAGGTGACGTTTTAAGTCAGTGCAGTGCTTTATAGTAATAAAAAGAGTTTTTTTTTAAAAACATATATGAAGTTTTTATTTCCAAATACCCCACTAGATAAACTGAAATCATTTTTAAACTATTTAATTATTTTCTTTTCTTTTTTTCCCCCCAAAAATAATAAAATATGCTAAACTCCTAATTTAATAAGTTTAAGTAGTAGTTATAGTAACAGGAATTAGTTAATAAAAACCTGTTGACATACAAAAACTACATAAAATATGAAATATATTTTCAAATTCTTTTTTTTTTTAATCAACCCCAAAAAGTTGTGTGTAAAAATTGTATTAACATATTTATTTTAGGGCTGCAAAATGATTAAACTTATTTAAAATAAAAGGTTATGTTTACATATTATATGTTTGTATTCTTATTATATTGTACTTCTTATTCTTAATATATACATGTATGTGTGTGTTAATATATATATATATATATACACACAGTATATTATGTAAACATGAACATTCATTTTGAATGCAATTAATCATAATTAATGGTTTTGCAGCCCTAATTTATTTTCTTTATTATGAGCAATGGAGCATTTTTGATGATAAAAATGTTTTAAAATACTCTTTGAAAAACAAGCTGAAGCAAACACACACCAGCAACTTTATTTATCTTTGACAATACATTCACCTTTAACTTCATCTGCGGGCTTTCTATTTGTTGAGAGATACGAAATCTTTCCGTTGGGTTGTTTTATGGACTCTAGAGAAGAAACACGTGTGACTGTGAAGTGTGTATGGAGTGTGTAGAGTGGGCAGTGCCGACTGCAGCAGGATTGTGAAGCACCGAGGATGAGATCTGTGATTGGCTCGTGGGCGTCATGATCTGTACGTGTCATCAACAGTCGCCCTGGAGGAGCACGGGGTGGTGGGTGGCAGAGGCAGCGTAGATTAATAACCCTGTGTCCTGCAGTCAGACTGCCTATGGAGAGAAATGTGTGTGTGCACAATGTCCAGGATGCTAAAACATCTCACAACCCAATGCAGCGTGTGGATTTATCTGTATTTATCCCACCCCTTTATGTTTTTCAATCAATGCCGCATATTAATTTCTGCCCGTAACATTCGCATACGCACACATACATGCCATCACACACTCATATACACACAAGCTGCAATCAGCAGTGATTTCGAGGCATCCCTTTAACCCCAGGAACTCGTTAATGTTTCATGGAAAGAGCCACTAGAGTCTTCACTGGCCGACTCAGAATCTCACGACTTAGCAGAAATAAATGGGCCAAGTGTTCAAAGAGTAACAAGGCACTGCTCACTGGGCAGAAAGTGAGTGGAGAGCACTTTTCCTACCGCCTCTTTTCCTCTCTTGCTGTGTCTTTGGCTCACATACTCCTCTATTTCGGTCTTTACTTCTCTCTTACTATCATCCATCCCCTCCTTTCAAATAAGAGCCCAAAGCATTCTGAGAATATGGGTTTTAATTGTCCGGAACATCAATGAACGTGGAACATAAAAGGAGATATTTAGCAGATTGTCCAAGCTGCTCTTTCCGTATATTGAAAGTAAATGGGAATTAACTGTTGAGCTCCCAAAATTATGTAAAAAGTAGTCTGTGTGAGCCTATGTACTTCATTGCAAGTCTTCTGAAGTCAAATAACTGCTTTGCATGAGGAATGTTCCAAAACGTGGGTTAATATTTGCTAAATGTCCTGCGTTCATAATTTAAAATTAGTGCAAAAAATATATTGGTCAAAAATAGCATTAGTTATTTCGATTCTTGTGTATATTTGCTATCATTAAATATTGTAATTTTTATTCTAAATATTGGATGAAAAACAAATGAAAAAAATTGAAATGCTGCTGTAATTAACTAAAATACTTTTTAAAAATATTAAAAAGATTTAATGGGAATAAATAAAAACTAAAATTGAAATAAAAAAATATAATATTACAAAAATAAATAAATAAATAACAAAAACACTAAATTACTAAAAAGCACATAATTACTAATACAAATGCAAATAAAACATTTTTAAAAATTAAAACATGCTTTCGTTATACAGAAAAGAGCAGCTTGGACTTTATGCAAAATATTCTCTTTCATGGAAGTAAGAAAGTCATATGGGCATGGAACACATAATGAGAATTGTCATGTTTGAATGAATTATCTGGCATGAAATATATAACAACAACAACAACCAACGTTTAATAAGTCAAAAGCTGAAGTTGCAGACAAAGTAAAATATGAATTATGACCTTCAAATGTATAAAAGCTGCGGTTTGTGACTGCATGTTTTTATTGACCTCACATTAGCCGTGGTGTGTGCAGAGCATTTGATAAGGATATGATAAAACTCACAGAACAAAAATAATATCAAGGTCCACCTTTCACAACTGACTGCCCAGACAGTTTCTGCGAAACAGCGCTTCAGCTCATATTAATATTAATAATGACGATCAAAGTTCACATCAACTTTCCTGCTCCCGTTCAAACAATCCGGTTTAGTGCAGTCTGGAGGTGTGGTAATGCAAACTATAGTTAGGTTTGTTCTCTGAATATGTACTTCTTCATGCATGCACAGCATAAACAGAGCGCTGGATAGTGTAAAACTCTGTTCAAATGTGTAGAAGGAAGGGATTGTGTTGATTAGTGTGAAACTGAGCTGCTGACAACCCTCGGGCATCGTACCTGAAAACATCCTCACAAACATCTTCAGACCCGCTGCGATTTTAGCGTGTCTTTCTCCTCCCCGAAACAAGTGCGTGTGTGTGCACGCTCTTCTAACTGCTGTTGATCTAGATTAGCTAAGATACAGCTGCAGGCATCAAACAACGCAAAAGAGAGAGAAAACTAAATAGGTGCTGCTGCATTTGCAGAACCAATTGCATTGAAGTGGAAATCGGAGGTGGAATTTGATTAAAGTTGTATTAAATGACTGCGCAGATGTAATAGTTTACAACAGCGGTACATTTACTGAAGTAAATGTAAGTGCTAAAGGGTTCTGAGTGGCGTTTAGCACGTCTCTGTTTGATAGGCACGCTTGATAGGGTGTTTTTTGTATGGCTGATAAATAGGTGAGTACCAGCCAATGATATTGCTGTAGGCGCATTAGTTCCGCCCACTACCAGAGAAACCGGCAGTTCTTAAAAGCTGAACGATTCCAAAGGAACTGTTATTTTATTTAATATTGAGACTGATTTTTAGAATTAGTCTCATTTTCTTGATGTGAACAGACCTTAAATTTAGTTAGTTGGAGAAAACAATCATGCTTTATGGTAAAAACTAAAACATGCTATGTTAAATGTAAAAAGGCTTTGAATGCAGATTTTATATGCACTAACCTTTCAGCTAAAATAGTGCAGAATAGGCAATTAAATACACAGCACCTATGTCTTTACAACAGTGAATCCCAAATTTGGTGTTAGCGCTAATGGCTTAGCCTCGTTAACATGGTTAATTGCAGAGGCGCATAGGTATGACCTCCCTCACATTTCAAAGGAAGACTGAAGCTGAGCCATTAAAGACAGACCACCCAATTCTCTCTTCAGACCCCCGAGCGTTTATTTTCCCACAAGACAGCAACCCCAGAGAGTCCAGACTCGAACAAACAATGCTTTAGCTTGAGTAGCATGTGTTGTGCGTTCGACAAAAGCCTTAACCTCTTTTTAACTGTTGCCCTGTGGTGAAGTAGAGTCAATCACTTCTCTCTCTCTCTCTCTCTCTCTCTCTTTCTCTCTCTCTCTCTGTGGTACAGGCTTTTTGAGGCCTAATCAAGAAAACTACACATTTTATATAAATATGTATTAGTAAAGGGAATTACTTCAAGATTATGGTTGAACTCTGAATGTTGTTTTGATGTGTTTGCCGTTTTGTTGAGCGTCTATTGTAGTTCATGGAAATGCATGAGAAGCTGTAGTAATCAATAACTTCCTGCAAAACAAGTGTGAGGATTAGATTAAAAAACAATGATGCACAGCAAACTTCTGTTTCCTGGATTTTTCTGTTTTTGGAAGGAACTCTTGAGTATTATATGCACACGTGTGCACACATAAACTGACAATTCATTTATCAATACAGATAGATAGATGCTTATACATTTATAATAATATCAATTTTATGTATATTTTTTACAATTATAATATAATTGAATATCTGGGGAATATCTAGCACAGCCTCAGGAGTCATTTATTAAAATATACTAAACGCACTAAAATAATTTGTTTTTTTTTTTAAACTTATCCCACAATTTATACTTTTCTTATACATTTATATTAATACTACCCATTTTATGTAGATATTTTACAAATACAAAAAATACAAAACATTTAAAGTTAGTAAAATATGTGCCAACTGCTAAATGTAACAAATAATTAACATATATACTGAAATTTTTATATTTATATTATAAGTATATAATGAATATTTTCTTATAAAACATAATCCAATAATGTTTTATTTACACATCTGAATAATAATTTAGAGTGTCTATTACTTAAGTGATTCAATGAAAATAATTTAGCTTTAACTTTCTAATGTGCATAACAAGATGCATCATCGTATAAAAATAAGATGTAAAAAGAAGTAACAAAAAAAAAAATCTAAATGAAGTTTCTTAAACCATTAAATAACCTCTCTCTCTCTCTCTCTCGCTAAGACTGAGTAGTTCCTGCTTAACTCAAGTACAGATAAGGAAGCGACAGAGTAACTGTAACCATCTTCAAGAAGCGTGACGTAGACACAGAGAAAATGGGGGGCTTCGAGCCTGTCCAAATGAGTTTAATATGATTGATGAGATCTCCTTCCCGCTCTTTCTCTCTCCATCTGAGAAAGCTCACTTCCATCATGAGCTGGTACGGGAGCAGCCCTCCCACTGAAGGCAAGGTGCATCCAAGAGCCGAAACAATAGTGACAGGCGGGCCGGCCGGGGGTTTGCTCGTAGGATTAGCTCCAATAGCCATAATAAATGAAACAAGAGGACCCAAATGAAAACAGTTGGGCGCTGACTGGCGGAGGGGCTGATGGGAAGTGGCAGCTCTGCCGGCCCCCGGGCGCCGAATTAGTTTTGCCACTCGATAATTTGACTGATCCACTCCAGTGGCCGGAGAAAGCCAGAGTAAAGGAGAAGTTGAGAGACAGAAAGAGGGATAAGTAGGAAGGTGAAAGAAAAAGGCTGAGGCTGTAGCTCACTGCACCTGTTGAGCTGCCTTTACTCTCTCTCTCAGATACATTTAACATCTTTAGTACGCCCCTGAACAGCATGATGGGAAGGCTCTCACAGGATATGGGTGTGTCTTATTCTATGACATTATTAGACTATTATTTTCACCAGCTAAACATGGTTTTATGAAGACCAAACAATCATTTACACAACTGATTTAATCAAGACTTGTTTATTATTATTGCTCTTTTGTAGTTTTTGATTGCTTCTGTTGTCATCTGTCGCTTTAAATTAAAGCGTTTCCTAAAGGATTAAATGTAAATGTAGTTATATTTTTGATGAAGTGTGTCAGTAGGACAAGTCAGCTTACATATACAGTATGTGTGTGTATAATATGTTATTACATGTCATGGTGTTTTATTATTCTTTTAATTAACAGGTAGAGAAACGTCTAGGTTACTAACGTAACCCACGTTCCCTGAAGGAGGGAACGGAGACGTTACATATGGGATCTCGCAT
>JAUMHP010028618.1:0-13942 GCA_032361065.1 Enteromius trimaculatus
ACTCAAATGAAGGTGTAGAACCATCTCAAGGATGATCAGAAGAAATGGACAGCACCTGAGTTAAAAATATGAGTGTCTCAGCATGTGATATTTCAGTTTTTCTTCTTTAATTAATCGGCAAAAATGTCAACAATTCTGTGTTTTTCTGTTAATATGGGGGGCTGCGTGTACATTAATGAGGGGAAAAAAATTACTTAAATGATTTTAGCAAATGGCTGCAATATAACAAAGATTGAAAAATCTCTAAGAGTCTTTGCTGTATAAAAGTCTTAGCTTATTCAAAAAAAGAAAATCGCCAAAACTTCTGGACTGCAGTGTATCATGTAGTTCACCTACCTGCATGGTGGTATTGTCCACGATCATGTTATCAAATGTGATATCAGGATATCCAGCCGCCACCTCTTTACAGCACTGCAGGAAGAGGCCATCTCCAAGCTTCCTATGAAGCACAGGAAAAACAATCCTAAATTAATTTGAACGTCTACCCTAGGAAACTAGTATTTCAGCAAGATATATACAGATGTGTTTTTGTCTGGTGATTTGGCTGAAGTTAAAGCAGAGTTATGCAAGAACGGACTCTCACATGATGTTAGCTTTATGTACTGCCGTGACCTTACGGCGACCTTTCTCTCTGGCCAAGTTAAAGGCATACTCAGCGATCCGCAATGACTTGACACGTGTTATGATCTTCAGACTCTCCACCACCCCAGGAACATTCTGGAAGACAGGAGATTTAAACTTAAGGAATGAGTGCAACTGGTGTCCTATAAGACTAAAAGAGACCCAAACCCACAGACCTCATGCTCCAAGCTGCTGTACTCTCCTTCTGTGTTCTCTCTAATGATGATCACATCAATGTCTTTGTGGCGGGTCAGGACTCCAGGAAGAGTCTGACAGTGCATGACATTAGCATACAGGTCTAAAGATGTGCTGATGGAGAGTTAAAACCAGTCACATAAATTAACACTATGGATTTACCACAGATATTCAAGTAAAGAAAAAAAAATCCAAGACGTTTTACCGAAGCAAGTTATTTCTGGATTTATGAGATGGAGGAAGGTTGTGATTAGTCTCTATGTTACCTGTAAAAGAATAACTTGGTAACATTGCTTGATCTGTACATATTACTCTCATGATTCAGACGAAATGACACTTCGGCCAGAAGTAGCGATTGGTTAAAACACCTTGAGTAAGGATTTATTACAGACATTCCACCAGTTTTTTATTTTTTTTATTTAATAAAAATAAGTTGCCCCTTCTAAAATCAAGCCATTCTCAAATGCATGTCGGTGTGGCGTCACACAGACAGAGGCCACTCCCACAATAGTTGATTGACAGCAGCATGTCACACATACTGAAGTGGTGTCTTACCTCAGACCCGCCCTGAGTGAAATGCGAAATGCGTTTATGTTCGCGCTAATCATTCATGATCCAGCCTCACCTACAGAAGCAGTGAGTATAATGTCTTTTAATGAATCTTTGCAAATGGCCTTTCCTAATAATGTGCTAATTAGTAAGTTTCACTATGAATACGGCTAAAAAAAGATCCTCTGAGAGTGCCTCAGAAAAGAGGGGCGGGGTCAGCGGAGCTCATGAAGATTTAAAGGGGAAGTACACAGAACAGAGTGATTTCTAAAGAGCTGTTTATGACAGGGTAAAATGAGCGTTTTATACACTATCTTTGAGAAACTTTAAAACAAACTATATTACAAACGTTCCATTAAGATCCTAAAAAATCATATTAGCTTGTGGAAAATTGGCTTTGTGTGACTCCTTTAAATATGATGATAAACCTATATGTATGTTATGGCTGATGAAGTAAGTGGTGATATTAAAACTATACCATTTTGTCAAAATACATTAAATATAATGCAGTGGATTCTGATATAACAGGATTATTAAATTATCATTTTTTTTAAAGGTTAACTTCAAGTTACTATGTTATATGATAACAAAGGTAATTTTAACATAAAATTAAATCAAATAAACAATTAAGTACCCATTGTCAACCAATAACTGATATGACACCAATATATCTATATTTAATATGCAGCAAACATTTCTGAGGTTGATAAACCATTTGTTCATGCTCACCCTTAAGTGCTACTCCATTTCGTTTGATTGCTGTAACCGCGTTGTTGATATCATCCTCAGAGGGAGCAGACGAATCCACCCTGACAATCTCAAAATCCACTGGCACACAACAGAACCTGTCAATATTATTGTATGACAAAAATATAAAAGCTCTTCTTTAGTGTGTTCTAGTGAAGTCTGTTTATAGCGAGCTTCCGCTTCAAACCTGAAGAGCTCTCTGACGTGGTTCAGCAGTTCTGGTCCAATACCATCACCAGGGATCAAAGCCACCGTGTGTCTGCCTCCATATTTAGCAGGAGGAGGCTGATGGGCAAAGATGCAAAACAGAGCATTGACAAAAGAAATGCAAAGGTCATGCTCAACATATGAAGTCATATCTCAGGTAGAAGGAACTTTGCTATTAATTTGCCATGTTAAAATTAATGCATTGAAATATAACACCAGTGTTTTCCATTCTAGCAAAACTGTGCACCAAATACCTGGAAGCAACATTGTAAAGTTTTTCGAAACACCAAATGCAAAAGTTACAAATCTATAGTTTGCAGAGCCAGTACTTACGATAGTCTTGTTGTGGTCGGTTGATGTATCAGAGGGAGTAAACAGAAGTGGTTAGTCAGAGGACAGAGTCAAATCCATTCTGCTTTGGTTATGCTTACACAAATCAGCACAGGAGAGAAGCAGAACATTGAAGGAACTGGGGATATGCATTTAAGTGCTTAATTTAATTAAGATATTATATTAACTACAATAAAGATGTTACCCAAAGTACATTCAAGGCCCTAAATTAAAGTTATTACAGATGAATAGGGAGAGGAAGTGAGGTGATAGTTAAGGGCTGCAGGAAAAGATTAGTCATGCTGTAATTAGTTTTCATTAAGTAAATCATCAAATGTAGGGCAATAGGGTCAAATCTGACCATAAATCAACACACTTACAGTATATGAAGACTTCTTCCTCTGGCAACACACTGCAGGGCTTTTCAGCTGTCAATATTAGAGAAAGGACAAATTTAATAAGCAGTGTCCATTTTAACTGGTTCTTTGTAAAATGAAATACGTGCATGAAATAATATCTCAATGAAGGCTTTGACAACACCTGTAATTAGTCAGTGACCTTGTCTCGAGTGTAGGGCAACTTTCCCAGACCTGACTTTACAAATATCTGTTCCTATATTCTGCACACGGTAAACTAAATGCGCTTGACATTTGTTGACTGATATTTGAAGCGGAGGCTTACGTTGTTTGGGATGCTCTTTAGCCCGGTCCACGGCTGCAGACGCGTTGAGAAGAGGACGCGCGCTGATCTCGCTGCTATGGACATTTCGGATTGAGTTAAGCTTGCCCCGGCATCGGCAAACAAACCGAAATAAATGCTCTGTTTGAACCAGTGGCGCTGTTCCACTATCAGCTGACACGCAACTCTGGAATTAACTTTTATAACTAAACACTTTCACTTTGGCGAACTCTAGTGTCGCTAATGTGTATTTTTTGTACAGGCATGACGTCAGTTTGTAGGCCAAACCATTCACCATGGGGTTTTGTTTTTTTACATTTTATAATAACTTTTTTTGATCCATGAGTACATTTTGCTGATTAATATTACTTGAAGAGACTTTTAGGTTTCGCACTAAAGTTACATACAATCAAAGCGCAAACGTTTTACGAGAATTTGCAAACATGTTGCTACAAAAAGACTACAACTACCAAAAGGATGTGCATTGACGTAAAGATTCAGACGACCGTACTAGTTCTTGTAATTGTTTTTAAAAGAAGGCCTAATGGTGATCGTTTTCATTCAAAGTAAAGTATTGTCTTATATTAACATCTTTATGTAATTTTGTGATGTTAGAACACTATTTGAAGCACAGAATGACCCTTTCCTTGTTTTTACACAATGCATTGGTTCAGAAGGGAGAAATACGCTTATTTGAATCCTGCAGCATACATACAAACCAGGGATTAAAAAGAAGAAACATTTTCATGCCAAGTTCTCTCAAATATGATGCTACATAGTTTCATATATTAAGACCTATTTGTGCCACGTGGAAAAAAATAAAACATGTTGTTTAAAATTAAAAAAAAGTGTTACATACTGTGACAAACGTTCTTTTTGCATACTTTTAGGAAAAGTGTTTTATATTACAGTCAATGGGAGAAGAGCTAAACATATTTAAATTAATAAATCTCTATGTCGACTTGACTTTAATTTCTGACACCCAGGGCTGTGAAAAACAAGAAATAATCATTGAACAGTCTGTAGCAAAACGAAAACAGCAAAATAATAATAAACATTTTGGTAGATGTGTTGAAAATATTGTGGTACTGATAAGTAGCCTACATGACATCCCTTAAATAGGCCTAAATTTATAAGATTATTATTTTTCCTTTCTTTCTTTAACTGCTCCTGGTGTCCTCTTGTGGTCCACCGGTCCTAAAATGCTTGTTCCCACACTAATTGAGAACTTCAGAGACAGTGATTTTAATCTAGCTTTTCCAAATGAACCAATTTTCCCTATCAACTTTTGAATGAACCGTATCCTGTAGGATACGGCATGCCACGGGTCTCTCACTTTGCTGTACTGGTAGTTGTAGTCTTTTTCTCTATTACCCAGATGCCTTTTCAGTCAGAATAAACTACATCCCCCAGCACCAGGCTCGCGGCTCCTCCCACTTTCCTCAGCTCGCCTGCCCTCCCACTTTCTGTCGGTCCGCGGGGAAGTCGCAAGATGGCCGACGTCGCATGAAAGTATGTTCCTCTCCTCAACATGAAGTCGTGAGTGAGACAGAGAGCGAGGGAGCTTACGTCGGGCTTTTGTTTTTGTTTTATTTTAGTTGTTTTACTTTATTTTCCCCTTAATTATTCATCTCATTCCGAATCGCGGCAGCCCCCGATTTGTCTCGACTAGTTGACGCGTCAATCACGCCGGGATCTTGGCTAACTGGCTAACTACGCGAGCTAGTTTGTTAGCCACAAACTGTAGCTCTTATAACTGTTAACCATCACAGGACATACTGTATTCACTAGCATCTAGAGTTAGTTTAAATCACCTAACGGTCATGTTGGATAGCTACGGCGTTGTTGTTGTTTAGTTTGCAGCTAGAAAGGTTATAAATAGGAGTATAGTTTGATGTTACCAACATTGTCGACATCATAACTGTAGCGTGCGCGCCGTTATCCTCCATCGTTACGTTGTAGACCGTGCAACATTGTAATTGATCAAAACAGAGAGACTGTAGCGGGATTATACTATTGACACTGTAAGGAATGAACACAGATTGCACTAACACGATCAAACGTAACAAATAGCCACGCGTATCTGTAATTTTACAGGGGGTCGGTTGACACTTGCATTTGTGGGATAATTTGCAAGACATTTCAGCTCTTTAGTTATCTAACTACAACCGGACAGATCTAGTTCTGAGCACACAACCTAGAAATCAACTTCTTAACAAGATTCATCCATCTCAAGCGCTTAGACACAATATGGGAGTGCAAGGGTTTCAGGAGTATTTGGAGAAACGCTGCCCTGGGGCGGCAGTTCCAGTAGATCTTCTCAAGCTCGCGCGAACCGCAGGCCGCCAGCCCCCACACCACCACCACCACCACCACCATCATCACCATCACCACCACCACCATCCCCATCATCCCAGCTCGCTGCCTCCGCCTCCCCCGCCAGCGCGCATTCTGGTTGACGCAGATTCTGGCCTTCAGCGGCTCTACGGGGGCTACCAAACCGACTGGGTTTGTGGAGGCGAGTGGAATGCAATGCTCGGCTATCTGGCGGCGCTGTCCCAGGCCTGTCTGTACCAAGGCGGGCTGGAGCTGGTGGTGGTTTTTAACGGCACGCTTGGGAAGGATCGCTGGCCGGAGTGGGCGCGGCGGGCGCAGGGGCAGCGACAGACCGCGCAGCTCATCGTCAACCACGTCGGAAGCAAGGCGACGCCCCCTCCGCGGGCCTGGTTTCTGCCCCCGGCCTGCTTGAGCCACTGTGTCCGCCTCGCCATGTTCCGATTTCGCGTGAGGGTGAGTGCCCTGATGTCCTCCTCAAGAGGGGTTACGGATTGCCACGTCCTTTTAGCAGCTTTATAACTTTTTACATTGACATGTAGAGATATTTTGCCAAAGTGTGCTGCCATGTTAGTTTCATAGTAAAAGTGTTGACAAAGTAAAATCTTCAAAATAAAAAAAAGTAATGAAACTGTAATTTTAAAGGTGCACTCTTGCCACGTCTTTAGCGTAAAGCAATGATGTTTGAATTGGTGATTTTTTTTTACAATGTACGGGGGAGACTCCAGTCAAAGCTGAATGCTAATAAACAGCGTTTTAATTTTACATGGAGCGGGTCTCCTCATAAAGGCTGCCATGTTATGAACACATGACTTGTCAAATGCTCCTTGATACATTTTAGCAACCCTCTGACACTTTTGCTTAAGAGAGAAGTTCATCACAGCAGACAGTCATTTTTGCAATTCTAGCTAATGTTTGTTATAAGGTCGTTGCAATACTGGAATTTCTAACATTGATACAGCAACCAGTAAAACATTGATATTTAACATCATTTTTGACACTGCATAGAAAAATTGCTGCAGCACTTTCCTGAAACATGCAATTGTTTTCTTTTTGCTGAAACTCTATCCGAGATACACCAGGACCAGGTTATATAACAATAACATTATTATATTATTTCCAAAAAAACTATGTTATGGTTAGTAACACATCTGGACTGTAAAGTTAAAAATGAGCATATGAGTTAAAGTGTTTGTGATTCACAGGTTTACAAATGCTTCTCTTTATAAACTGGTGTGATTGTCTGTTGACAAAATTGTTTGAAATGATGCATATAAAAAAACTAAAAAAAGTGTCCATTGTGTTACAAGGTGTATATTAAATGCGTAGTCTATGTCAGAGCTGGTACCAAGTGTATGTGTCAATGCTGTGGAAAAATATCACAATTGTTTCAAATATTCAGAATATTTATATAGAATATGTATAAATATTGGCCAGCACTAATCTGTTAGGATAAATCCAAGATGACTGCCACATCAGCCAAAAAAAGTTTAGATTACAAGGTCTCTTTCCACCATGCTTGTGTTGTAGGTGGTGCAGACCCTGGAAGACCACCATCAGGAGGTGCTATCCCTGTACAGAGACTTTGGTTTTCAGGGTTTGATTGCACAGGACTCAGAGTTTGCGCTATGCAACGTTCCAGCCTATTTCAGCTCCCACGCTCTCAAGCTCTCCTGGAATGGCAAGAATCTGACCACTCACCAGTACCTGCTATCAGAGGCGGCTCGCCAGCTCGGCCTCAAGACCCAGCACCTGCCCATCTTTGCTGCTCTTCTTGGTAAGCGACACCACCACAGCTTTTTTTTTTTAGTCCAGGATGTGACTTTGCGTTTTTTTTCCCGTGCATTGTTTGGTTCTAAATGCGAGTATTCAAAAAACAGGTAACCACATTCTGCCAGATGAAGACTTGGCTGCCTTTCATTGGAGTCTGCTAGGCCCAGAACACCCTCTTGCCTCCCTAAAGGTGCTTATACAATTTGTCATTTCGCACATTTTCATTCTTCCATAATCGTAATTGATGATACAGACTTAAGCATCCTTGAGCATCAGTTTTATCAATACAAGTCATTCTTTTAACTTCATTCTTTGTTTTTCTTCTCTCTGTTCAGGTAAGGGCTCATCAGTTAGTGCTCCCTCCATGTGAGGTTGTTATTAAGGCTGTATCTGAGTATGTGGCATCCATCAAAGATCTTGGGAATTTAGATTCGGTGGCCAAGGATGTTTTCAAGCAGTCACAGGTGAAGCATGTCTGCTACCATATGCATTCTCATGTATCACTTTATCTTTAAAGTTCATCATAACATGGGGACTTTCTCATTTGTGTAACCTCCAGTCGCGAACTGAAGATAAAATTGAGAGGTTTAAGAAGGCAGTGGAATATTTTTCAGCGGCCAGTAAACCAAGACCTCTCTCCATGGGACCTTCTCCTTACCTCTGTAGGTATAATGGGGTGTTTGTAGACCCTTGACAGTACATACACTAATGTTCAAAATTGGGAATATTGTTTTCGTTTCGAATATTAGAATTATTTCAGTAGTGTCACTGTAGTAATATGCTAAAAATTCTTCTTTGCATCAAAGGATTAATTTATATTTTAAAATATACTTAAATTCTAGAGAACACTTCTACATTGCAGCATTATTTCATAATAACGTTTTATAGCATATTTGATCAAATGCAGACCCACACCTTTGAACGGAGTGTTTGATTATTTTCCACCGTTTAGAAGCCATAGATCCAGCACATTGTACTCACACAATATTCATTTGGTTTTTCTGACTCTCCTATCAGTTCCAGGCTTTGGGCCTAGTCAGTTTAGCGGACCCCCAGGCCACATGGGGGCAATGCAGCCTGTAAAAGCTCAGGTACTTTTTTGCTAAAGAAGTGTAGTTCTGCAAATCATGTTTATTTTCCCCAAACTGATTGATTTTTTTTGCTGTTCTTCACAGTTTGGTCCACCCCATGTGTCAGGTGTTAAGGTGCCTTATCCAGTTGGGCTCTACGGACCCAGCCCTGCCACTGGTCCAGCCCTTTTATGCCAGAACCCAGCTCAGCCTCTGCAGGACTGTAATGACTCATTAGTTGGGAAAATGGGCTTTGCTGATTGGTCTGCTCCATATGATTCCTCTCAAGGTGGCAACCGACAGCCCAATCATCACACTGCTGCTCCTACAGGCCCCTCCCCCTCGTCATCATCGTCTTCAGATGGGGAGGAACAAAACGACACCAGCACTAAGTGAGTTCATTGAGTCAATCCTTTCATTGTGCTGCTTACCTGCAAGCATCCTGCTACTCAGAGCAGAATTAATATTCATTTTCTGTCGTAGTCATTTGGCTGACAAGTCTACAAGATGGGAAGATCCCAGTGGACGGGGCGGCAGTGGCTCTGGGGACGGGCACCATGGTAACGGAAGTGGGCCGTCCATTCCATCTTTGCTGTCCATGCCAACACGGAGTCACATGGACATCACAACTCCACCCCTTCCACAGGTCAGTGCCGAGGTGCTGAGAGTGGCAGAACACAGACACAGAAGAGGACTCATGTATCCACAGATCTACCACATCCTGACCAAGGTACAGCAGTCACACAGCATGTGCTCACAAACAAATGACATCCTGGTTTCCTCCCTAATATTTCTGAATCTGCAATGCCACAGTTTTGGAGTGTTTTATGCTTTTAAGATCAGTATTATTACCTAGGTTTATGTATTTCAAAGTGTATATAAATCTAACTTTCATGTTTGAAGGGATGGTTCACCCAGAAATGAAAAATCTGCCGTGAATTACTCCCCCTCATGTCATTCCAAGGTGAGACATGAGGGTAAGTAATTAATTACTTCTTCATTTAAGAATTTTTATTTCTGAGTGAACACTCCTTTTAAATAAGAGTTTGCCGTTGTCGCCTCTGGCTTGTTTAGTTGGGGACACCTGATTTCTAGTGATTATCTCGTTTTGACTACAGAGACCGTCTCTGCATTTAATAAATATGCATTACCATCACTCTATTCTCCTGTTTGATCATGTTCAGTGCTTTGCTACAATCTGTATTGTTAAAAGTGCTATTTAAATAAAAGCGATTGACTGATTGATTTATAGTTTTTTCCAGACGCTAGGACCCATTTCTCAATACTCCGTTCACTCTTTCAAAACTCTTCACACAAGTCTCCTAACCAAGTTTCAGCTCGGCAAAGCAGTTAATTTCACATTCAAAATGCACTACAACTACCAAAACACTTTAGTCGGGTCTCAAATTCATTCTTCCAGAACACTAGCAAAGGTTGACAGATGACAAACACACTTTGTCACCCACAAAACAATGTGCTAAAAAACACTAACAACATGCAGCATTACAGTGTTTTCTTGTGTAAAACAAGGACACATCCCTGTTTATAACTGCAATATGTTATGGGAATGAATCGGACATGATGTAGAATTCCTCAATATTTTCTGTTTGTTATTTTATATTTTTTTGCACTAAGTAATTCCAAAATACAAGAATTTGTAAACACATCATCCACTGATCCAAATACAAAAGTAATGCTAATCTATAAAAAATCAACAGCAATAAAATAGTGCTGTTGAATTTTGCTGTCTTATTCAGTTTCGCATTGTTATTGTTTTGAACATAATTTTAACAGTTTTGAAAACTGCATGTAAGCATGTGCAAAATGTGCTGTACGTACAAAGATGTTTGGCAGTTGTTGTGTCTGAGTGAGAAAAGAATCCATGAAATTTGAGAGATGTAGTCATTGAATGCATTTTGTGCCAAAACAATGATAATTGATCCTCAGTTTAGCCCACATAGACTTCTGTTGTGCTCACTGAATTAAGTATTGAGAAATGGGTCCTAGCGTCTGTAAAAAAACTAATGCTATACCAAAACATTTACGGTGAAAATTGCCCTCAAAACACATTTAACGTATTAAAAAGCATGTAATAATACCTCTAATATTCCTCTCTGTCCCTTTGTGTTTCTCCCAGGGGGAGATGAAGATGCCAGTGTGTATAGAGGACGAGTGTAACCCCGACCTGCCTCCTGCTTCTCTACTTTTCCGTTCTGCCCGCCAGTATGCCTACGGGGTGCTGTTCAGCTTGGCTGAGACCCAGCGGAGGCTGGAGAGACTGGCCATGCGCAAGCGTAGTCCAGTTGATGGTGAGCCTAAACTTTGGTTAGATGAATAATAGAATATCACAGTAGAATGTCACAGTATGCCTAATTCCAATACCAGGAAACCTTTGAGATTCTCAATACTGATGAACATTGCTCATTTTTCATGGTTATAACATTAATAAGTATTAATCAACACAACGTGCCAGATAGAAAGTTGTAACAAAATGTATTTAATATTTCTAAATAATGAAAAACATAATAAATAATAGTCACATGTCTAACCACAGAATTAGCTCTTGTTTTGTGTTGTTTTTAATAATAGAGAGATTTTGCCCAGCTGTGTCTCCTCTGGCTGTGAGGAAGGAGACTTCAAAGTAAGATGAAAATGAACCTAAATGTATGTGATTTCTGTATGACTCCGCAGTGCCTCCGGTGATTGTAAAGGAGTGGTGTGCCAGTAAAGCTAAATCTGCCCTGACCCCAGAGCTCGTTCCAGCCCTGTGTTTCCGCGAGTGGACGTGTCCCAACCTGAGGCGGTTGTGGCTGGGCAGAGCGTCTGAGGACCGTAGCCGCCGAACACGAGCCTTCCTAGCCTGCATGCGCTCTGACTGCCCTGCCCTGCTCAACCCGACCTGTGTGCCATCTCACCTGCTGCTCATGTGCTGCGTGCTCAGGTACCTTTACGAGATGAAATCACTGGACACTTGTTTCTCATTGGTCATTGACATTAGAGTGATTCTTACTTAATGATTGGAAAAGTAGATGAGCACTGAATCTGTCTTGTATGTTTACAGGTATATGATGCAGTGGCCGGGGGGTCGCATTCTTCAGCGCCATGAGCTTGATGCCTTTTTGGCTCAAGCTGTGTCCAACCAGCTCTATGAGCCCGACCAACTTCAGGAACTCAAGGTAACACATTTCTCATTAATTCTTATCAGGTACCACCCCCTCCAGCCATTAGGCCTGTGAAAAAAGTTGTGCTTTATATCATGTAATTAATTTGTAGTATTATTATTAATTCTATTATTATTATTATTATCATTAACTATACAAAAAAACTATTACTACCATAAATCCATAATAGGATTTGTATTATTTCTAAATTAAAATATTTAGCTTTTGTCAAAAAAATATAATAAAATAAATAATAATCATAATTCTATTTTATAAAACAGTTGTAATACAACAATACTAATATTTTTGGCTGCCTTATTTTTTTTTCAATATTTTATTTAGGCAAAAACCACAGGAAGCCCTTTTATTGACAGCAGCTGGATATAATTAAAATTTTGGGAAAATGGTGTGGTGTGTTTCCAAATGAATAAGATTAGTTGCTATAAACTGAGCCTCTCTGAGATTCTGAAAGTGTGTGTATATATATATATATATATATATGTATGTATGTATGTATATATGTATGTGTGTGTGTGTATGTATATGTATTGGAGGGGTGTGTGTCCTCTCATAGAATGTTTGAAAACCTAGTTAAACATTTTTATTTCTAATTAAAGCAGTATTTTTTATTGAGTTAAAAGCAGATGGATAGAGAGTTGAGTTTGAGACTGAAGCACATTTGCATGTGTTTGCATGTTCTTATATAACTGTACAGACCCAGATTACAGTAAAAGCAGTGAGAGGCGGGATTGAATTGAACGCTGCACACAACATACCCCATGCACTCTTTATCTTTGTATCTTCCACACTTTTTTTTTTTTTTGTTAAATGTTCCTTCACAGCAATTGACACTTTTGTTCTTTGCCTTGAGGCAAAGCACGTTTTCAGACAAGACTTACTTGTAAGTAAGGACTCAACAGCTCAGCTTCAATAGCTGTATTTCACATAAAGCAAAAGGTTCAAGGCAAAACATTTCTTTAAAATAGAACGCTGTCTTTCAAATGTCAGGTTGTCAATAATCTGCTTTGAAAGAGCTCTGTGAAATCTGAAATGACATGCTACTGTGACATTTACCAGGCTGATGCCAAACATGCCGCAGGATCATATTTCTTCTCTTTGACACTGATACCAGGTGGAGAAGGTGGACAACCGTGGGGTGCAACTAGCCTCTCTGTTCATGAGTGGAGTGGACACTGCCCTGTTTGTGAATGATGTATGTGGACAGCCCTTGCCATGGGACCACTGCTGCCCTTGGGGCTTTTTCGATGGGAAGTTGTTCCAGAGCAAGCTAGCTAAAGCCACCAGAGACAGAGCCTCTTTACTTGATATGTGTGAAGGCCAGGTAATAAATGCGTAGGTGCAGGCACATCTGTTTAGTATTTAAGAATATTGAAGTTTTTTTTTTATTTATTGTTTTTGACACTTTGTCCTTCAGGAGGAGCTGGTTTCGAGAGTGGAAAAGATGCGCCAGGCCATTCTGGAAGGCATCAACCTGTCCCGGCCGCCACCCCCACCTCCACCACTGCCACCCCCTGCATTCCTCCCCCCTGCCATGGTGCCCCCTTTCTACCCCATGCATCCTCTATACCCTCCTCGCCCACTGGGCTCCATGCCGCCGCCTCCTCACCATCACCACCAGCACCGGCCCAGGGCCTTCCCAGGTCACACTTTTCTCCCATTTAGTCCTTTTATTTAGCCTTTGGATGTCACTTAGTAATTTTCTGAAACTTTTTTTTTTTTAGGAATCCAGTCTATACCTCCCCAGGGTGGCAAGCTGGAAATAGCTGGCATGGTTGTTGGTCAGTGGGCTGGGAACAAACCAGTCCGTGGCAGAGTCAATATGCAGGTGGTGTCAGTAGGAGGGAAAGGGTGAGTCCATTCTGTGTCATTAAATAGTGGCTGTACAGCAGCTGATTATTTTTGGAGGTATGACAGAAGCCTTTCTACAAATGGCTCCCCTCTCTTTTTGCTGCTCTCTATCAGTTCTCAATAGCACAACCTACTGGTGAGGCTATGCAATGCCAGCTGATATCAAACCGTGGCAGTAGCAAATTAATTTTTAATAACGGTTTATCACAAAAGATTACTCATATATATATATATATATGTGCTGTCAAATGATGAATCGCGATTAATCGCATCCAAAATAAAAGTTTTTCTTTACATAATAAATATACACAGTACACACAAATATATATAAAAGTATATATAAATACAAACACATGCATGTATATATTTAATGAAAACATGTTATGTTTATATATTAAATATATTTAG
>JAUMHP010028747.1:0-13934 GCA_032361065.1 Enteromius trimaculatus
ATCAAACTACTTTTCGACTCTAATACATGCATAGTACACCACACATAAAAATACAGACACAAGAAACTGCTAAATATCAGAACAGAAATAAGAGCATTGGCCTCTGGTAAAAGAAAAATCTTTCAGCACACTGAGAATTTAGTCCAGTATATACAATGACTCGAACTTGTATATCCTCGTCTGGCAGGTTTGCCAGGAAACGTGCAAAGAAAGAAGTGTCAATATAAGAAAGGCAGGCACTGTTTAGTAGGGTCTGTAAAAAAACACTGTAGGGCAAGGATCTCTTCCAAAAGCACTATTAAAGGGAGTCAGAAACGCCTGTTAAAATTAGGTTTATTGGTTTTATTTTTCATTTTAACAAATACATTTACTCTATACACCTGTGTCTGAGTTGTTTTATTTTAATGGGGGATCTATGTTGTTGTTTTAATGAAAGACTTAAAGAACAGTTAAACTTATGTACCTGTACCTTTAGACGTACATTGAGTGTTAAACTTACTAGAACTCTACTCTGAATGACCCTTGAAATAATTGTATTTGCATGCATGATAGCTCACCTGGATCTAGATGACTAAATGTCCCGATGACGAAATCCAGAGTGGACATAGCCAATATGCCCAGTAGAACCAACTGAAGGCGTATAATCCATTTTACCCCAGCCAGGTTAATCCCAAGCAGACCAATCAGAACAGCCACAGAGATGCCCCTCACCACCCACATGCTCTGTAAGTTCAGCACCTGCGCAATGGACTCGGCAAAGCCAGTGATGTACATCGCTCCAGCCACACACTGCCAACAAGACACATGACTGCCATCAAACATGAGAACAGTGAACCGACCACCCAGTGCATATGTGATATAACTAATACACAAAGGAGTAGCTCACCTGTCCAAACACATACAAGAGTCCCACAGTTCCTCCAACCCTCCCTCCGAGCACAGTGGAGATCATGGAGTAGACCCCACCGTTACCCACGCTGCAACACTCACACACGCCAATGCCTGACATCACCGTAACCAAGGCGACTAATACCACCATGGATACCAGAAGCATGCCGAGCAACACGCCTGTGTTACCCTAAAATTTATCACATTGGGAAAAAATTTAACATTTTCTTTGGACGGCCATTTAAAGCTGGAAAAACATGAGATGTAGGACAACCTCTCTCTGCCATGGGATTACAAAAAAAAAACGCTATAAAAAAAAAGGTACTTGTGACTTTTTATTTCCTAACTTGGACTTTTCTCACAATTCTACATTTACCTGATTATAGTTTTTTTTTTTCCCAGAACTGCAACATATAATCTCATAATTGAGAGAAAAAATTAAGAATTGTGAGATAAAAAGCTGCAATTAAAAGTTAAAAAATTGCTAGAAAAATTTGGAGAAAAAAAAAGGTATGTTGGTATTGTGAGATATAAAGGCAGAATTGCGAGATGTAAACTTAGAATTTAAGGAATAATAATAATAATAATAATAAAATATCCCAAAATTATGCAAGTTGTTTTAAAACTGTAAGTTTGTATTCTACAAGCATCATGAAATCTATGATAAAACATCACTTACCACAAGCCACCCAGTCCGTAAAAAGAGAACCACCCCAAAAATGTTGATCATGCAGGTAGTGAAGACTCCATCCCAGGTGCCAAAAAGAACAGGTTCCCAGACGAAGAGCTGTACCTTCCACCAAGGCTGAGCATTACTCTGGGAACCCTACACAAACCAGTGTCACTCATATCTAAATAAGTCCCTATTCATTACAGTTCCTCTGCTGAGGGTAAAACATTAGGTCTGAATTTATGGGTTTCTAACTATTTTTATGGTAAAACGTACTGATTTGCCATTACCTGTGCATCTTCATGAAACAACTCTTGGACTTGAGGACTCATGCTCCCTGCTGGACAAGATAACAGCAGCTGGATCTGAGTAATGTAAAGACTTTGCTATATACTACTCATTTGAAAGGCTTCAGTACAGTACATGCAAAGCCAATTTGAACAACATTTGCCAAGTAGGCGATGGCCACGTAACTTGGATACATTTAAGCCAACAAACGCCGTCTGTTAATAAGTGACACATTAATAAACACATACAATTCATATCCTGTGCTTGACCAGCCATTTAATACTACTTTAAGGTAAAAGGCAAACAAACGCATTGAAGTTCACGTGACTTAAGTTGTGTAGCACTGACTTTGTGTTTGTGTTTTACTTTAACGTTATGTAGTTCAGTGTTTCCTTGTAAACTAAATAAGAAACGCCAGTGATGGCGGACCTAAATAAATCTGATAAAGTGCTGTTTTAGGATAACGTTATTGATAAACTGTAGATTCCTAGAGTAATCATAAAGACACTTACCTTCAGTTGCTGTGCTCCCGGATGCAGCAGCAGGTGGAGAAAGTGAGAGGGTGCACAAATACACACCTGAGGAGTTGGGTGGTCCGATTCATTTTACTGAATCGGTTCTTTCGAACGATTCGTTTAGATAGAGCCTCAAATGTTTTAGTAAGTTTTATTCGTAAACGTTCTGCTTTTAAGGTAACTATTAAAAAAGCAATTTACTAAAATTGGCACTAACCATGACACAGTATTTTAGTATAGTATATTAGGCCTAAAATTGTTTGATGCTATGGTCTGATTAATTCTTACTTTAAGAATTTTAGCACAACAGCTGTCTGTGTGTGGCTGATATTCATGGAAACGCTACGTGTGCAACAAACGTCATTAAACAAATATCTGTTCTATCAGCGCCACCTCAAGTGTGTGTGTGTGTGTGTGCAGCTCTTATTTGCATTCCACTCTTCTCCGACTAGTCTAACGGTGCAGGATTTCAGTATCGTTTATTGCATGTAATTTAACCAACTAGTAAAGATTTATGATAAGTAAAATTAGAATAATTTGAATATATTTTTGTGCAAATTAGGCTAGTTGTGGTCATGTGTCGAGCATACTAGATTTAAAGCCATATTTTCAACCTCAGACTTCTTTTTGTTAGTTTGAAACTCACAAAAATATTCCCAGAGTACATTTAAAAATGTAAAATTAGAACAAGAATAAATGTCAGAACTGTCTAAACTGACAAAAAGCTTGCACAGACATATCTAAAAATACTTTAGTGCCTTTGTTTGGTCTTAAAATGCTTTTTTGCAAGGCATGTTTATAAACTGCTTAAATGTCCTCAAAGGCCTAGTCCTGGCATAATCTAATCCATATCCAGAAAAACCGCCCATATAAGTATTTAATTACACCATAAAAATACTACTCAATAATTTACATTATATTTTTTGACACGTTACATTTTTGCATTTAAATGGAATTGGGAGAAATATGTTTAAATATATAAAATATAGATGCAATCACAATGAAAATATATATTAATGATGATAAAGTCAAGCTTATTTTTGTTCAAAATAACCAGCTATTTAGTTTTTAAAAGATTCACACATAGTAAGAAGGTAGAAGGCCACACATTCCTGTGAACAGTGATTATGACACATGGAAAAAGCACTCAACAACTAGATGTATTTGGAAATTTAATATTACACAACAAGAGGCACGCAATCAAAAACATCCAATCAGATCTTTTTCCCCCATGTCAAAGTATTGCAGTAAAGTATGTTCTATGGAAATAATTCGGCTACAATAAAATGGATACATATAAAAAAATATAACCAGTGTACAAAGACAGTCAGAGGACATGCACTCCCCAATAAAATTAAATGTCTAAAACTATTCAGAAGAGCTTTCTTACTAAATAAAACCATTCAGTTTTTCACGCAAATTAAGCTTGAAAGAAAATAATGATCCACTATTAGTAACACCAGATAAAACTTTGATGCTCAAAATACCCAATTAATAAAAGGAGGACAACAGTCAGGTGACTAGATGGATATAACCTTTTACCAAGAACTGAGCTTCGAAAAAAATTACACAACTTACTAAAAAGAAATGAAGCCAAAACAATACAGTAAGGTCTTCCCTCAAATTATCATTTCACTTTCATCAATTTCTGGAGCATCTGTAGCAGTTATTATTGATTAAATATTTATAATGCAGAGATCACATGATATTGAAACGATAAATAGCTTCCTAAAAATTCATCCTCTGAGGGTGTATGAGATTCATTTAATGTTTAATCAAATTGTAACTATTAAAATTGCATTCAGAGGCAACTCTTAAGAGGACAGTACATTTGTAATTTTACAACCAAAACCACAGACATGATTTTGTCACAAAAGTTGTGCTAAAAGTCTTCAGAGACTGTAGGAATGAGCAAACCAAAATGGCAGTAAATATTAAATAATTTTGCACTCTCTACACTCCAACAATCGTGCACAGCAAAATGAACAACTTAAAATATACAACCTATTTACAACATGTAAAAATAAAAGGGACAGTAAAGGAATGTTTAGGCACACATAATAGACCATAATCAAAAAACAGTAATATGTCTTTGACTCTCAGAAAATCTGGACTATGAAAAGAAAAAAAAAAAAAGCTCTTAATGGGCCTTATTTATGAAACATAAGCAGAGCGAATTAGCATGTAAATTGTTTCTAAAAACCATTAAACAATTTACATTTACAAAGAAATAAGTGTACAGTTTGGCATGATACTATGAATATAAATCATAAAGCTAAGAGGAATCAAAATACAGTTTTGGGGCAAGCAGGGAAATTTCTATAAACATCTGAGAGAAAAGAAACAAAGCTTATAATTTACATGATTAGTTATTAAGCTAACAAGAATAGATGTGCAATTAACAAATGTGTACATATACATATTAGTACAACTTTACCAAACATTACACTTTATTTTTTGTTCTATATTAAACCAATAAGTAACAGCAAGTGAATCTGATACAAAGACATATGCTAATGGATGGGGTGTTTTTGAGACAAAGAAAAAAAAAAAATCTCAGACCATACTGTACATTCTTAAATCATCTTTCTTGATTTCACTCAACACTGATATAGATGATATCCGATTTTTGAATGTGTACGTTATGCAGACGGAAAGTGGTAATTGAAAAGTGCTATAAAAAAATAAAACTACCCACAAGCTGAAAGTGCTTTTTAAAGAGTAAGGTTTATCAGATCTTGAGTGCATCTGGAAACTCAAGAAACCAGACTGTGAACAAATTAAATCAGCTTAAGGAAACCAATTCACTTTTTAACAAAACAAAGTATTGTATTTTGACTATTGGAAGTCAAACTAACCACTCAATCAGGCACAATGATGACAAATGAAGAAGTGACCGGAAGTACCGGTCAGTGCTGTTGCCCTGGACAACTGCTAAAGCGGCATCCCCAAATACGGGATATGTGAAAACAAACCCTTTACAGATGCCTTACTCCCCATGTGCACCTATATCTGATTGGCAAGACAGTCTCTAACGAAAAAGTACGGATTCCCCCAGAAGGAGCGTGAGAATATCCATTTTTTTGATCCAATAACCTCAGGAGAAATGTGCAAAAATATTTAATGGTTATATAATCTCATTATATAAAATTATGGGCTAGGTCCATACAAATTCAGTATGACAATGCCTGCAGATTGCTCTAAAGAAATTGTGTCTCGGAGAGATTATTTAAGAGATCAGAGAATGAGATATATATATATATATATATATATATATATATATATTCCAACAAGTAATTAAATGCACAAAATGATTAAATGCACAAATTAGCTTACAATGACAAGAGTGAGAAAAATGTTACTTTTTTTTTTTAAACAAAAGTGACTTGCAGTACATCAATCACAAAAGTGCCTTACTCAAGTCTAGGGTATTAAAGTAAGGTCCTTTCAGTACCTCTCCAGACAACATGTTACAAAACTAATTAAATACAAAAACTGATTGTAATGCTAGGCTAGAGTAGTTTCTACATTATTAGCTCAGTCCAGCCTGATGTTCCAGCAAAAGAACTAAATGCTAAGAAGAATTGATCTTTGTATAGTTTTCTCTCGGGGAATCTACGTTGACCCTATATTCTTAATTTTAGAACACACAGGCTAACTAATTAGACAAGCCATTGTGTGTTTGTCCCAAGCAATACATGTGTACACCACAAATAATGCAAGGGCACATAAAGAGTGTATCCCACAGTCTGATAATAAAATCTAATGCATGCATCACTCTGCTCCATTTGATTCTCGCACATGCGTGATTGTTTAAAGAAGGAAAATCATAAGTATTTGCACGGAGATCACATTGTCTTCACTGACAGAACTATAAAGTGCCTTTAAAATGCTTCAAATCATTAAAAGCTCCTGTTTAGCCAAAGGTTTGGCTGCTTGTAGCATTTGGAGATGAAGTTAGTTGAGTTCTTGTTTCACTAACAAGAGAGAACTCTGGGAAGTCCGTTCCTCCATGACCTCTTAAACTAACTTGTCCACTGGCAATGCTAAACTGTGAGGATATTCCAGATCGCGAGCTTGGGAATTGAGATCGAAAGTTCTGGTCAAAAGTAGCAATCTGAAATGTTTGACTAATGCTTTGCGCATCTGTTTTTTTGGGAGAGGTCACTTGGTCGAGGAAGTCCTCGGTTGGCGAAACTGAGGAAGGGTTTGTCTCGTCACCTGAAAAGGAGAAGGAGTGTTGGGAATCTACCAAAAGGCTAAAGTTAGGCTTCTCCAAGGTGGATCTCAATGGCGAGTTCATGCTCGGTCTGAACCGGGATGGGGAGGTGAACTGCTTCTCCGTGGAAAACAAAGGCTGGCCAGCGAGACTGGCGCTGTCATTTACAAACGTAAGACTCTGGTTGTTCAGGTAGGTGTCGTTCTGACTGGTCCTTTCCAGCGCTTGCTGGAGAAACTTGGAGTACTCCTGCAGAAGGCTGGCCTTCTCGGCCTGGGGTGCTTGTGAGCTGGTTCCCAAAGTCTCGGTGGGACTGCTCTCATCAGAAGAGTTGATAGAGATGCTGGATGTGACCTCGGTGTCCGCCACACTGAAGGAAATCTCTGCTTGCCCGTTGCCCTTATTGGAGTAGTGATCGAGAAGCGTCTGTAGGACCTCATCTGGAAGGACATTCTTCTCATTACTGGACTTGATCTCCACGTTCAGCGTCTGAGTCTCAGAGAGGATCGTGGCGGGAACGGTCTCATCGATGACGCTCGCTACAGCTCCCTGAGTGACAGAAGGCTGTGACACGATGCTGCTCACGTTGAGCGCATAGTCTCGACTAGTGTTCGCCGCCTGAAGATATCGCTTCTTCTTGAGAAACTGCATGGCGTCGTCATAATTTGTGCTGCTCCCAGTTGGTTTCGTTTGACTTCCTTGTAGGGCGTCAACGGACTCCATGTCAGAATTGGTCTCGACATCCAACAGGCCTTTGTTGTCCACAATTTCAAACGTGTATCTCGTTACTTTGCTCTCTTCGAAGGAGGACAAGGGTGAGAGGCTCTGTGGCTGTTCTAGGGCTTGCTGTTTCAAACCTCTTCTGCTGGCGATTTTCTTTAGCACTAGTTTTGGAGGACTGATGATTTCATCATGAGACTCCTCCCCTGCAAGATGCCTGTTGCCAGGCGGGGAATCAGGGAGCTCAACGGAATAATCTGCCACAACATACTCGTCCTTGACCTTGGTGTCTACAGAGTAAAGAGGAAGACACTCACTTTTGGCCAGTTGGTCTTCCGTCTTCTCATCGTTACCAGCTTCAACCACTTTGTCAACAGTTGGACTTGTAAGGGAAACCCGACTTTTATCAGTCTTCTGACGTTTCTTCTTGGGAAGTGTGAATTCCTTGGCAGGAAAAGAGAAGCCCACGCTCTCCGAGGTGCGAAGAGGGCCATCTTTGGCCGCCTTCTGCACCTTCCTGTCCTTATTCTCATGGCACATTCGTCTGTGCTTTAGTACTCTGTCAGTCCTGGAGAAAAACTGTTGGGAAAAATAGACATCATCATGTTTTAGACTCACATTTTAATTACTCAAAATCAAATCAGATTTGCTTTGAACTGCACATACCTGATGGCAATAGTCACACTGGTAAGGCTTTTCCCCGCTGTGTGTCCTCTTGTGTCTCTCCATGTGGTATTTCTGAATAAATTTCATTCCACACTCATCACAGCGAAAAGGTTTTTCTCCTAAAAGGGGGACATGCAATTGCGGATGATATAAACAACAATTTAGGCACATGAAGTAGGCCTACTTTTTCCATGCTAAGAAAACTAGGCTTTGACCCGAGACTTGCTTTCTCAAAGTATAAAGATGTACCACAAAATGGGGCTTGCAATGGACTACATTTATAAACTAATCACTGACTTATTTCTGTACTGTACATTCTTAAAGAACATGTGAAGATAAATAAAGTCACTTCTTTTTTCCACTGGTGTAATGGTTTTAATTCCTTTCTGCTCACCTGTGTGGATCTTCTCATGTCTCTGAAGCAGGTACTTCTGAATAAAGCGCATGTCACACTGATTGCACTGAAAAGGCTTTTCACCTGCAAAAAATATATCAAAATATATATTTCGCTCTTTTATGACAATTATTTCCAAAAAAACATGACACAACTTACCTGTGTGAATGAAGACATGTCTTTGTAAATGGTAGTTTGTCCGAAAAGCAGCATTGCAGTGCTCACAGACATGAGATTTTGGGTTCTGGTGCCCGAGGGAGCCGTCTTCATTAATAGTGAGAATCTAACAAGATGGAGGAAATATAGTTCAAAACTACCTTAACATTCATGCCTGTGCTTCTTCAGAGCATCATAGCTGTGGTCATGATATTTTATGCCCTTGGTTAACCAATACCATAAAAGGATGATGAATGTCAGTTCAGCTTACTCACAAATGTGCATCGCCGTTTTTTAAGTTTAATAACATTTCTACACTTCAGTAGCCAAGAAGTCATGAAATAAATAACATAAAAAGCGAGCAGACAAAACAAGCCATTTCAGGACAATTTCGAATTGTAATTATGTCTCTCTTACATAGAGAACTGGTATTTTAGAATATTTTATCAGTAGCATCTCTGATGAATTATAGTAAACCTTCGCAGGCGAGCGCTGCTTTCTCTTCTTCTTTTTGTGACAGTCAGACGGGTCCCTCCCTGGTTTCTTCTCCTTTTTATTCAGAATCAATGAGTCTGGCACTTTCATCTCCTGCTTTATATTTACCTAGCAAAAGTAACAACAACAACAAAAAATGTACTGAATGTCTCAGTTACAGCACAATTAATATATGCATAGTTCTATAATAATATATTTTCACACATATTTTTTTATGATAATATAGTCATAATACTGATTAATTCAAAGCCTGGATTTGCACAAATTTGCTGAAAAGAAATGCACTTTCTTTACCCAGGATTTACGCATTGTTTTGTGTGTGTGGTTCGCTGACAAGGCTGTTGGAACTTGCACAAGCCAAAAATAAAAAAATAGTGTTAAAGCACTGCAGTAATTAGCTGTTAATCAGCCCGAACAACAGTACACCTACTGGCATATTGAGTGTATAGTGTAGTTTATGGGAGATTCGCTGTGGGAAAGCTGCTTCATCCTGTCCATCATTTTTCACCGTCTCCTCATGAACCATCAGGTCATCCTGGGAAATCAGATCATGCGAGGTCAAGCCTCCACCTGCCAGGTCTTCGTCATCATCCTCATCCTCATCCTCATCGTCATCATCCTCTGCCAAAAGGGGATGATTAGCCAAGCTCCGTTCCCCAAGTGTCATATCCAAACTGCCCCTTCTTCCCCTTCCGTCCACCCTTGAGGGTCCCAGAGCTCTGGATGAGTGGTGAAGCCCCACAGGGCTACATTTTATAAGCATCCCCTCCAGTTTGTCATCAATGTTCATCGCTGAACGCTAAGCAGTTGAGCTGAAGCTACAGGAAGAGACAGGACCAACATAAGGATTCCTATCAGCAGTTGCGTTCACAGCACTTCCTCTCCGTCAACCTGGCTGAGAGAAACAACAAGCTTGAGTTTAAAGGCAACAAACCTCACATCCCTTTTGACAAGCAGGAGCAAAAGCTGATGATCCATGTATAATGTTAGGTCAAATAGATGGAAATCTGATATTTTGAAAAACATAAAAAAATAATGTAATGTAAAAAAGGATGTTTTCTTTTGGATCCCAGTGATGGTCTAGCCCAGGGTTCTCAGATCTTACCCTGGAGGTCCAATGCACTGCAGAGTTTGGCACCGACTCACCTACCTGTGAACATGTTAATCAGTGTCTTAAGGATTAAAATCACAGGTAAGTGAGTCGGTGCTAAACTCTGCAGTGCGTTGGACCTCCGGGGTAAGATCTGAGAGCCCTGGTCTAGCCTATATGCAACAAAAACATTTGTCATCACCTGCTAGGCAGACGAAAGTGGCATTAAACTCCATCTGACTTGACACGTCTTGAACAGTCTAAGCTATTTTATAGCTGAAATCTAAGCAGTTTCACAATAAATGGTGAACTTTGCAACACTGACTTTATTACTGAACAGGACTGAGATCAATAATGACATTTTTTCTTCTGAATATTTCATATTCAATCAACTTTACAACACCACAAATGTTATTTTCCTGTTTATTTCTGTGAAGCTGCTCTGAAACGATCTGTATTGTATAAAAGAAATGACTTTACTTCTCAATAATAAATGTCATTGGCCACTTAATATTTATATTACCTGATTGGGATTAATTACGAACCCAGGATGACCTTCACATAATTTATTCTCTTATTCTACTAAAGCAATATGAGCTGGTTGGCATCCTGCAGTTTTGTCATAATAGACGAGACTTTTATATCAATCTCATTTTTATAGCATTTTCGCAATATTGTTTCAAACCATTTCTACAGACAGAAATGAAGCAGGAAAAAACACAATCGCACACGCAAAGACGTAGAAGTCAAGTTATGACATCTCAATCATCAACCTACATTAAACACAACCCGCATATTAAACGAATCAACGTATGCTTAAGAAATAAAATGGCCAAAGGGAAGCGTTTAATTTGTATGTAGCGTTATACAAACTTAATAATGCTGATATGCTTAAACTAGAAAAGAAAAAAAACTGAAAGTGCATGACTGTGTTGCCACTCAAGCACAACACTGGCTGCCTGTTGCCACTGTCAGAGACACAGCTGCGCATTTCATTTGACGTGAGGTTAGTGAATCTGCTGTATTTAAATATTGACTTTAATGTATTTTAATATATCAATGTAGTTTAAAATCGGCCTGAACTCCATCTCTATGCTGCCGTTTCACCACGCACATAGAGGCCGGCCTGCAAACATTTTCACGGCTGATTGTCACGAAAAGCCTCGCAGATGAAGAGTATACATACCGCATGTGTCGTCAGAGCAGCGCTGGCGGCGGGTTCGAGCCGCTCATGACGTGTTTGTCAAACTTTACTGCGATGCTGCGGCTAGCACGAGAGGCTAGCGAGCTACATTCCATCTGCAGCTGCGCAGCGGTGCATTGTGGGATCGCAACGGACCCGCTCTAATGAGCGTCTGTGACAGGACGTGTTTGCTTACTGTTTGAAATGTGCGTAAGCAATATAATAAGCTAAAAAAAAGAGAGCATTATGTGAGGTGCTATATTAACTGGTGCATTCGTAATCAGATTTACTAAGAATTCTCTCAGTCGCAATTACTAAGTCTAAATATATTAAAAATAAGATATTGAAAACATCAGTTGTGCAAACTAAATAAACAATAAATATTTTTATACAAATACATTTGAACTGTTATATTTGAATGATAGTTTATTTCAGGCCTATCAAGAAGCGCTTTTTAGTCTGTTCAGACTGTAACGGTACATTCAATTTAATGACCTGGCAAAAGTATTTAAGCTTATTTTGCTTGCAATTATTTTTAATAAGAATCCCAGCCTCACGTGAGATCTCCAGTCTTGCACAGGTGATCTTGCGTTGTCTTCTCGTGTGTGTTTGGCAGTGAGACAAAGTTGTTGGCGATTCTTCCTATTGTAAAGTCAAGCAATGTGAAAGCCCCTACCACCGATCTATCATGCAGTGTGAACATGACTGAATGCTACCCCAGATAGTCACGCAGTGTGAAAACATCTGTGACGTGACTGCTTTGAAAATCGTGCAGTCTGAACTCGGCTTTAGGCTTTTGAGTATATGTGGTCATTTTTAAATGGCCATAGCTAACCAAAGTACAAAATTTGTATATTTTTTTACTAATTATCAATCTAGAGAGTGCAGAGTATTGTTCTGTATTGGTTTGATCGAGATTGAGTCAGACCCCATTTTTAAATGAGCCAATTATAGCTTACCAACTAACAATATCCAACATTTTTTGGATAATTATTGATCTAAACAGTTTATTACTGTAGTGGTTTGACTTTTGAATTCTTTCAAAATTCTTACAGACCTTTAGGGCCATGAGTAACGTGTCCACCGAGTTTCATTCCGATCGACCTCTAATTAGTGTCTAATTAGTGCTTAAATTTCATTGGCCGATGGCGGCCATGTTTTTTAAGATATGCCAATGTCCTCATAGAGACTTGTGCCAATTTGGACCAAGATATCAATTAGCCGATCAGAGCAACGATTGCCTAGTTATAGTTGAAAATATGTTTTTTCTATCTTATATCCACAATTTTTTTCTGTTCCCAAGTTATACTCCGAATAACATTTGGCTAACGTTAGCATAGACGCTAATTGGCATACTGTTTCGCACCAAAATAAAAAATTCTACATTTTTTCATAATTCTTTATTTCAAAATCTGCAGTGGTTTGGTTCCTATTGGGCGAAAAACATAGGACTAGTTTGCATAAGTAGGTTTTGGCTATAGCTCAATTTTGCGGGAAAACGGTGCATGATCAGTTCTAGGGAATAATAATAATAATAATAAAAAATCCTAACAATTACAATAGGGTTTCAGCGCAATTAAATAACAATTAAAGTCATAAATACATTTATTTAAATGAATTAAATACTATATACATGAAAACAAAATAATTCCTTGCAAAATAGTTTGTTTAAAAAAAAAGGTTTAATTTAATATAAGCACTTAAGTTTCTCTTAATAAAAAAAACAACCACCGTTGATTAAACCAGTGACATAATTATAGTCTTTAAATAATTAGGGGCGATTCATTTCATACCACTGCCCTAAAAACAGCTTAAACCAGGGGTGCTCAATCCTGTTCCTGGAGATCTACCTTCCAGCTGAGTTTAGTTCCAACCCTGATCAAACAGCTGTCTGTAATTATCAAGTGCTCCTTCAAATCCTAATTAGTTGGTTCAGGTTGCTTCTGATCAGGGTTGGAGATGAATTCTGCAGGAAGGTAGATCTCCAGGAACAGGATTGAGCACCCCTGGTTTAAACAGATCAAATAGTGGCGTATAAATAATGGCACATAAAAAAAAAAAAAAAAATACATTAATTTCAGACTAATTAATTGGACAAAAGTGTGCACACACCTTTGAAAAAAAAAACAATACCTTCAAACAAATTCTAATTTAAACAAAATATTTGACTGTCTGTAAAGGCTTTGGTTATAAAATTGTTCATAAGTATAACACACCACTAGAGGGAAGCATTACAATCCAAAAACAAATGGAGGCTCTTCCTGAGAAAATGGCTGAGAGGTAGATAACTACAATTCATCAGTTTCCTGAAATGCACCCTTTTTACAAAGCTCATGTTACAGGATGTATTCTTTTTCAGTGTTAAAATACTTCACAGACTTAAACTTGATTAAACATTTAAATACATTTGGTTAATTCCCCGGTGTATGTCTCATACAGTTTTTTCATTATGCCTTAAACTTATCAATTTTGTATAAATTGAAATACAATCGCAAAAAATCTCTCAAATTGTCTCTGCTGAGTCCTTAGACTCAAAAATCCAAAAGAGGAAAACACCCGATTTAATGTAGACATATAGGGCCGGTTTCCCGTACAGGGTTTAGACTAGTCCTAGATTAAAATAAATGTTAAGAGCTGTCTAAACTGGAAA
>JAUMHP010030059.1:0-13849 GCA_032361065.1 Enteromius trimaculatus
TATCGGACACAGCATCTGACTCTTGGGACATGGAATGTCACCTCGCTGGGGGGGAAAAACCGGAGTTAGTGCGTGAGGTTGAGAGGTACCGTCTAGAGATAGTCGGGCTCACCTCCATGCGCAGGACTCTCCACTACTCTGGAGTTGCCCGCAGCGAGAGGCGGTGGGCTGGTGTGGGCTTGCTCATAGCCGTCTTGCTCATAGCCAGCTTAGCTGTCATGTGTTGGAGTTTACCCCGGTGAACGAGAGGGTCGTTTCCTCGCGTGGACTTCTGTGCTAGTCATAGTTTGTCCGTGACGAACACCATGTTCGAGCATAAGGGTGTCTATCAGCACACCTGGTACCAGGGCACCCTAGGGCGGAGGTTGATGATCAGTATAGTATAATAACATGTTTGCCAAAAAAAACCTTAGGAACCGTTTTTAGTATTAAATAGGACATCAAAAAAATGAGAAGATGTACTTAACCTGTAATTCAGTGCCTTATTATTTAGCCTACTGTAGTTATTGGCAAAACTAGCTTTTTTATTTATTGATTTTTTTTATTTTAAATCTTATGAATATAAACTAAATCTAAGAATATAGACATGTGGGGAATTTAGTCAAGAATGTTTTTCCAGTCCTGATGATGTCATGGGCGTATCAGACTTGAAAGGCTGTGAATCGGTTCTGGAATTTTGTGTTGTAGCAAGCCTTGTAGAGACAGGAAAGTTTGTATCACCCACTTAGGAATATGACTCACATGACTCATTTAGAACTGAACTGTTAATTAGAACTCACAACTGAAGAGTGATTGTTGCAGTGTTAATTAGACAGTCAGAGGTGTCAGAAACTAATGATGTGTCTTTACTTGTTGAAGGGCGGGAAAGAGTTCATGATGCGAGCTCATTTTGGACTGCCAAGTGTGGAAAGTGATGAACTCGAGGCCAAGCGACCAATCACAGTGAAGTTTGAGATTCCCTACTTCACAGTGTCAGGCATTCAGGTGCATACATATATTCGCCTCAGAATATTATTTGATAACGGTCATGATGTAGTTTTTTTGTAATAAATTTTATTTGTTTGTGGAAACAAACACAGGTGCGATACTTGAAGATTATCGAGAAGAGCGGATATCAGGCATTACCATGGGTGCGTTATATTACTCAGAGTGGAGGTAAGACATATTCAGAAATTCCCTCACGCTTACTCGAATAACATTCTGATATAAAGTTTACCTTCACCCTGCATTAAAAGTTCAGAGAACATGAGCCTTACTCTGTCTGCTACACACACACACACACATACACACACAGTTTGAAATAGTGTAGACTATCGGTTTTCCATTTGCATCAGCGACACCAGAGGAGAGAGAGTCGCTCTAATCCCTCAGCCCTGTTCACTTATTCATAAGAAATGCAAAGCAGACATCAAATCTTAAACCACAAAGGAATTCTTTAGATATATTCAAACATCCAAATGTCAATAACGCATTCAAATGTCTTTAGTTAAACTTTCATGCACATTTTTTTATATATACAGTTTATTAGTTGTACTTTCTGACTTTGCTTGAACATTTTTGACAGATTATCAACTGAGGACCAATTGAGAGAGGACAGCGCCTGTGTATGTTGTGTGTTCTGTCTGTCCTTTTTCATCAGCAGTTGGACTGATATTGCTTTTATCTGAGATCTCTGAGGTTTTACAAATGAAAGAAGGAAGTCAGACTGCAAAGTTACTGAGAAACCCTTATGAAACAATTCATTTTGGATCGTAATCCAAAAGTCATGTTACAGAAACATCCTAGAATCTAACCTATATATGTTCTACTGTATTTAAAAAGATCTTTTTACCCTTTCGTCATACTGAGCCTGTATGCATTTTTTTACTTTTACCTAAACACAGAAAAATCTATTCATACCATAAATACAGCATGATTTAATGTTGTTATTGTTTTGGATCCCTTTTATTTTCATTTTGTGGACAAAACATTTTATAGAACCCCCCCCCCCAGGGTTCAGGGTTATTATTAGCATCAACTCAGAACTATAACCATGCATTAACATAAAGTAAGACATTAACTAACTGATACAGTGCTAATACTGTGTAGATATGTGTTTTCACATCTGTACTTGTATTTAAAAAACTGTAATAACATCTGTAATTAATTTCTGTAATTACATTTATAGTTTAACTGTTGACCAATCCCTTATACCTTAACCCAGAGGTCTTCAACCCTGCACCTGGGGACCCACTGTCTTGAAAAGTTTATTTCCAGCCTGTTTAAACACAACTGCCTTTTGTATTTTCGAGCAATCATTGGGGAGCTTGATTAGTTGCTTCAGGTGTGTTTGATTAGGGTTGTAGCTAAAATCAGCAGGACAGCGGGTCCCCAGGAGCGGGGTTGAAGACCTAAGCCTTAACCTACTCTTACACCTACTTTAATCACCAAACCTGTCTCTAACCTTACTCGTATTTTGCAATACAATATGAGCACAATAAGTACATTTGACTTATTTTCTGGTGTAAGTACGGAGTTGTTATGGCCACCTAATATAAAGCGGGACCTTAGAAATTATCACATTTTTGGTGCACATGTAAATGTAAAACATGTAAAACACTGCAGGTTTTTATTTTTTTTATTTTTCATTTTTATTCAGATTATCCCTTTAACTTGTCAGATGTTCACTTAAGCTGCTTATTTCATTTCTGCTGTTGGTGGTGGGACTATCTCTCATTGTGATATGATCTAATGTCTGTAGAGCTGTAAACATAACCACAGGCCCAATGAAATGAATACCTTGTGCTCAGAATCAATGATTAATAAGGCAGCGTACTGTTAGGACACCACTGTAACACAATATTTTCATCAGGGTGGCCTGTATCTTTGTCTTCGGTTTTGGTTCGATTGTGCTCATTCAGAATACCACGAATGCCTACACACTTGTAAGGTAGAATGAAAAGTGCAAATGCTTAATGGCATTATCATCAACCATTCAGCAAACAACACCACTGCATGTTGATGCTGTATAAGTTATGATTGTCTTTGTTTCTTTAGCGATCAACACATCTTATTACACATCGTTTTTATATGTCATTGTAAGTGTTCACACTGGGGAGATCCTCTCAGATTTTCTTTCATTCAGCATGCATTGCACCACTTGTTTTATCAGTGCGACAGTTGTGTGTGTGTGTGTGTATATATGTGTGTGTGGAATACTGTCTACCACCTCTGCAGAGGCAGCAGAATATATTATTTGTCACGTCAAAACCGCTTCCTCGCTCATTTATTTACCAAAGGTCAATGGCGTGACAACATCTGATATTTATTTCACACTGAATATGAAATATGTATTTTTGATCTTTTTTTATTGACAACTTTTTTGCTCAATACTGTACTAAAGGTCATTGTGAGAAAATAAATGGATTTTTGTTTGGGCAAGTGTTTTTGTGATTATTTTCTGTGCTGTAAAGGTTTGTTTTTTGTTTATTTACCTATGGATATTCCAGCTATTGAAATAAACCCCCCTTGTTTTATGCAGCGGGGTGACTATGAGTAAATGGATCAAATAGTTTTTTTTTTTTCAATCATCCATGTATATGGGTGTTGCATGCATTGCTATTTTTGCTCGCCTTCATTCTTATCTGTGTCAACACATGACAAGCAAATAGATGGGTGACAATGGGTCACAGAATCAGCTATTGTTTGTGTGGTGACTGAGCAGCTGTTGTACAATAGCCAGTTTGTTGTGGGTTAGAACAGGCATTGCACAACACCACCCAGCCCATGATAACGGTCCCTCAGCCCATCACTGACCCTTTCAGAAATGACTTCTGTCTTCACAGGACAGGCTATGGATGAATGACTCAGCTGCACGGTTTCTCAAACAGAATTTCTCACGCATGCAAAAAGGACCAAACTGAAACATTGTAACTAGCCCGTAGCTCCCTGTTATTTCTAGCTTATTTTTTTGAAACAGAAAATAATACTTAGTAATATTTTGGAAAACGTAGAATGTAAAGAATCTCACTTCATTATGAATCTTTAAACCAAATCCTGTCTGTGGTGACCTTAAAATGTATTTGGACACCTAATGCATGAATGCCAGTGCATATAAAGCTAAATAACAATCATAATAGCATATGCAATCAAACGCCCTTGACCATTCCTTAGAAGTTTCCTTATATGAGCCACGTTTGCAGTGACTCAGATATGGATAATTTTTTAGTGGATGTTTGGGATGCATGAAATCAGGACGATGTCCACGATAGCTTTTTTTTTTAAGTATTTACCAGAAGTGAAACATATGTAAACCTTTAAATCACCTTGCTGCATGGACTTAAAATGTCATTTATGCTCACTGAGAGGATGCAGATACATCTATATGCTATTCTTTGCACAATCATTGTATCCAAAATATCCCACCATCCACTGGTGCATGAAAGTTAAACTCTTAAAATAGATATTTAATGTATTGTCTAAATGCAGTGGTCATCAGATGTTTTGCTAGAGGAGGCAATTGTAAGTACAGATTCTATCTTTTTTGCAGGAGAAAATTGTACTTATATTTATTTATATTTTGTATCATTATGAAATTGAATAGTGTGTAACAATTCAGCAGGGCCTTATATAAAGGTCAGATTTCACTATACAAAAATGTAGATAAAATTTTTTTTTCATTTAATTTGTTAACTTGTTTAATTTAAATTCAGCTCCTCGATTGAAGGTTGTTGCTAAATGAAGTGTCTGCCAAATGAAAAAATAATTCCATATTAATTTGGATGTAGCCTCAGTTCTCTTTAAGTGCACAGAGTAACCCAGGTGTATCTCA
The DNA here is from genome assembly GCA_032361065.1 of Enteromius trimaculatus. Classification (NCBI taxonomy): domain Eukaryota; kingdom Metazoa; phylum Chordata; class Actinopteri; order Cypriniformes; family Cyprinidae; genus Enteromius; species Enteromius trimaculatus. The sequence continues at coordinate 4,811 of JAUMHP010030059.1, forward strand.
TTTAGGAACACTCTGCTTTTAATTTTAATGTTAATTTAATTTAATTCAAAACCTTATAAACCTATTTTGACTAAATGGTTTGTTTGAAAAGTGTGTTTGATATTCGGCTATAACATTCACATAAATATTAAAAGTGTCCAAAGTTGTAAGTTGCTGTCTGCTTTTCCAAAGTAATTTCTCCGAAGTTGTCAAGGCAGAGCCTAAATGTTTGTTTATTACGGGTACAAATTGAAATAGATCTCCACTAAATGGCTACAACCTGCCATCTGTTTATCTCCATCTGTTTGTAAAATTTTTTCCACAAGCTCTCCAGAACAAAATACCGACAATTTGCATCAAAGTGTAAATCAGCTTCCCAGTTTCTACAAAGAAAAATATCCCTCTTTTCATTAAAAACATTTACAAAAGAAAAACACGCCCCAATAAATAAAAAATGTGTTCACATCCTGCAGATTGGCATTCTGATCTTTTATTTGATCCATAGCATCGCCTGCACGGGTTGAAGTATCAATGCATACACTTGTGAATTCAACAGTCAATTTGCTCATAAATCAAAGCTCCAAAAAATCTGAAGACATCCCAAGACGGACAACCACTTGGTATGCTCACCATTTCCCACATAAATAAAGCAATCAAGTACACACACATATATTTCAATAGCGTTGTAGATAAAGCAGCATGTTTTACCCCAAATCAATTAAAGATCAAACTTTAGATTGCTTTTGTGCTTTCTCAGTACTGTTAACTGTACTTTATTGGAGTGACACAGGTAAAAGCTAAATGTTTGTGCTTAAATGTTTAATGCCTGGATCCTTGAGCCAAAATGTAATTGTAAATGTCACATACGATTTGTGACTAGTTTATTGGGTGCAAAGTATCACTGAGGGTGTTGTTTTTTCAACTCTTCCTGTTTAGTAAAAGAATGGCATATTTTGTATGTAGTCACAATTATATCAGACGAGCCAGACTTGAAGCAGTCTCTCTCCTTTCCTGCATCTGGCCTGAAATGCTGAAGATCCCCACCGTCCTCTCCCATCGTCTCTGTCCCGGTCCTGACCTCTCTAGGAAGAAAACTACTGCGGCGTAAATCCCAACCGCCAATACTGTAAAACTTCCACCTACCAGCATCACCATACCGGATATATACATGTCATTTAGTGCTTTCCCAGGTTTGGGCATGTGGTAGGACAGCGCCACATCCAGCAGGACAGCTCCACAAATGAGCAGAGAGGCCCCTGTGATCAACATGAGGAGGACGTCAGATAAACCGCCGCTTTTTAGCATGTTGATTCGGCGCCTGCTTCGCACGCAGTTCATGTCCTGGACTGCAGAGCTCAGCAACTGCTTGAGGAGGACGGCCAGAGCTAGAAGGCAAAGGGCAGTTCCGGCGCCTAGTCGCCACTCGCTGGATAGGCTGGTGGTTGTGGAAAGGAGGCCCACACCGCCCAGGCCGCAGCCTAAGATCAAGGCCACTGAAGCACAGTAGCATAGTAAGGATTTGCGTGGCTCGCTGAACCACCACAGCTCCACCTGCTCCTCCAGGAGGTTCTGCTGGATGCGAGCCGGGTCAGGATGAGGGTGGCCCCGAGGAGGGGAATAGTACTCTAGTTCTGACATGATGTTCCCTGCTAACGGTGCTCAAGACAGGCCCCAGCTGTGAGAGGACACCTGGTTAGAGTTCCTGGAAAAAACAAGATGGAAATTGGGGTAAGAAGGTGCCATGTGTGCAGTTTTGACAAAATAGAAGTTTTTTTTTTAATCCTGCTAAAATTTAATAAACAAAATGCAGGTGTGGTTGCCAGAAATTAACACAAAAAATATGTATTTATTAATAACTGACAAAAAACTAAATAAACTGACTCACATTAGAAATATATATTTATAAATATTTCACAGTTTATAACTATGAACTATGAAATAACTATTTATTATTTATATCACTTATATACTGTATTATACAAATGCAAAACACTTTGCAACAAATCTGCTTTTGTACCCTAAAATAAATACTGATATAATAATAGCCAAAATAAACATATGATAATGTAGTCAAATAAATGGCCACATGATTAATTAAATCAAATGTCATTTGACTTAGCCATATTATGAGGATAACACTTATCACCAAAATAAAGCATTATCAAAATAACATAAATGAAAGTACTTTTGAGTACTGTACATACAGTAACTGATTATGAAAGTAATAATAAAGAATTTATAATTATTCCTATTCAAAAAATTTACATACGACACATCACACAGGAACTCATGGATATGTTATTTTACTTATCTTTGTTTTTTTTTCTTACCATATATAGCTGCCTAATTCATACTTTTTACTTCTAGAAAGTAATGAAAAACAAATCATCCGTGACTCAACTGGACTCACCAAATCATAATCAGATAAAAAGATTCATTTTAAAATTTCCAAAATTCTGAGGGGTAAAATGTCATCAATGTCACCAAACAAAACAGGGAAGTAAGGTATGTTGAACAACACATCACTCTCCCCACTCCCCAAAATATGCAAAGTTTAACAAAATGTTGCAAATATTATGTAAATTATTCAGTAGGGTTTTAAAACGGCATTTTGGAGTCAGACCAAGCTGCTTAAAGACTGAAACACTGCTATATTTATAAAGCTGCTCTTCAAATCAATGTATGATTTGGTCAAACAATGAACACAAGGTTTAATTGACAAACTTGTGTTTATTCTAAATCTGGTTAATGTGGCTGGGGACAATCATGTGGATGTGTGTGGAGAGAGAATAAAGATTTTAAGTAGTCTGTGAAGACAATTTCCCTTCTGCTCAGGGGCTCAAGCATTAATTCCTTTACAAATGGCCTGTCTCTGTGGTCCCTGTGACCCTCAAGGTTGCAGGACAGACAGCTTGTCTTTACAATCCCGTAAGTGGCTTTGCTTTCACAGGCAGTACTGCTGCACCAGCACACCGCATCTGCTCCTCAACTACATTGCATACATTACAATCAAGGACCAAGACGAACTGTTTGGCTTTTTATCCAGGACCAGTGACATTATTTTGCGCTGTTTGTTCGAAGCCAGTCACTCGCACATGTGTGGCAGTAGGGGTTGTGTACATGTACGTTTGTGAAGCTTTGATAATTAAGTCCCTGTAGACCTGAGTCTCATATCACTGGCATACTGCTTCCTTGTGACTGAGGTGAGGCATAAAGAGGGAAAAATTAAAACAAGAAAGCCCATGAAAGCAAAAACACCAGAAGTCCATGCATGTAAATGGATAGTTTGCAAAATGAAAATTCTGTCATTATTTACTCATGTTACCCATATGGGTTCTTGTACGGAACAAAAAAAGATAAATTTTAAAGAATAATATTATTTGCTATCTTCCAATGCCATTACAATGAACAGGGACTTTCAAGATTCAAAAATGAAGCAAAAGAACCATAAATCTATAATCAGAAATGTAGCACTGTGGAACATAAAATTTGTGTGTAATCCCATACAGTTTTTTCCTGAAACCTTTAATTTGTGAATTAATTACTTTAATCTTTGAATCTTTTTTTAATTAATCTATTGATCTATTGAACCAGTCTGAAAGATTCGTCTGATTGATTCACTTTGAAATCAGCTCATTGACTCAATGATCCTTTCAGCGTTTGCCTTAACTGGAAGGCAACATTTTTATTTATTTATTCATTTATTTGGTCTGTTTCTCACATAAGTTCTCATCTGACTTGGGGTAGTGTAGATACATGTAATATCAACCACCTATTATGGTGGTTTTAAAGCTTGAAAGTTGCATTATGAGTGCATTTTGTGTTTCATACAAGAAAGAGCTGATAGAATGTTAATTTTAGACTGAATCATTTGATTTTGCAAGTCTAAAAGATCATCTGGTATGAGAGCTCTTCAATCCTACTGAAACATAATTTTTCTATAAGATTGGTCACAGTTTTTTAAAATTCAGTTACATAAAAATGTATATTAGTATAAGGTTAATACAAAAAATAAAACCGATTAATCCTGGCTAACTTCTAGTTGGTCAGACCAGCTCTTAAGACACTGTCTTTACATGAAGGCTAAGTTTATGCAACTGGCCCCAGATCAGCCTTTTGTATCTAGACATTTGTAAAAATATCATGAATGTGATCTTAGATGGGTGCTTTATGTTATATTAGAGGTGTACTCACCCTAAAGAGTTAGAAAGTGTCTGAGATGAGAGCATTTCTCCATGAGGCAGTTTTTCATTCACTGGTGCATTTACTTTCAGTTATTTCCTCGACAAAGTGCGTAGAGAGAAAGGACAGCAAGGAAATATTCTATATCACCTCAGGGTTGGGATTTGATTTGAGCTTATTTTTTGAGTCCTTCACCTTACCTTAGACTTAAAAATCATTTCTAAAAATATACTGAGTTTTGGTTTTGATTCGCAATGGCTCCTTGGAAGTTTTTCCTCTTTATTTTTGTGATGTCACTGACAGGTGCAGTCCAGACTCCGAAGTACATTTATAACACAGTCAGGCCTACCAGACAGCTGAAAGTGTGCAAGATGCAATTCTTAGTTTTAAAGCATTTATAATTATCAGCAGTCAGATTGCTTTAGGCTGACGTGGAAAACCTTCTTAATGGCTGATCTGTCAGTGTAGAGGCCTTGGGGTCGGACAGCCATCCAACTTAGCCCTCAATTTAAAAAACAGTCCACAGTTTGCCTGCAAGGTCTCTCTGAGGTTATTTCATAGGCAAAATGTCCCTGGCTGTCAGTGCGTGAGTGATCCACAAACGAGGACAGAGGTGTTCAGGTTTAGGAGCATTCTGTAAGTGTACCTCCTCCTCTTTCTTGGATCATGTTGCTGGTGGCTATTGAAGTTTGGTGGTTTTCTTGAAAATTTAGAGCAAACGGCATCGTTCCCGACAGGTGTGAATGCTGAGCATTGTGGCAGGCCAAGCACACCATTCATTCTCTAGTCAAGCAGTACGCTGTTGTATCTCTGACTGCAGGTCTCTGATGTATCTAAAAAAGAAGCATTCATAAAGCAGGCTCTTGTCTTGTCTCCGGTCACCATACAACAGCTGATGCCTTGTCTAGCATACTCTTCTCTGCCTGGTTGCTAGACAAAGACAATGGAGCAAGTCTCTGAATCCTTCTCTTGGCCAGGATGAGACAGGTCACTATCTGTATGGAGACAAAGGAAGCAAAGAATTGACAGTTAGATGTGAAGGGAATGTGTAAAGGATATGCAGTACGTCTAATTCATCAGGGTTTAATGAATTGCCTTTGGACGTTAAGGAAGGAAACTGCTGTGAAGGGAGATTTGAGCAGGGGTGGAGATTTCCTTTTGCGTATCAAGGGGTCAGGTCACAGTTATAGAAATATAAATTCTGGAAGCTTGTTAATATTTTTCACAATAGTTTTGCAAATAGAAGGGGAACCTAATTACACTGCCTTCTTAGATGCATCAAATAAACCAAATCCATATTCATTCATGTTATTTCATGTAACAGCTATCAAGAGGAAGTGATGATCGGTTCACATGCCGCTTGAAATTCCTAAATTTGAAAGCTGAGGTTTAAAGTAACTGTCTCTGACTGGTCTACCCTGCTGAAAAAAGCATAAGCTGGTTAGGTATGTTTTGATGCTGGGATGGTTTATGCTGGTCCTTTGCTGGTTAAACCAGCATAAACCAGCAAAATGACCAGCATAAACCAGCTTAAACCAGTAAAGAACCAGCTTAAATGGACCAGCATAAACCAGCATTCCAGCATCAAAACATACCTAACCAGAATATGCTGTTTTTTCAGCAGGATGTCCATGTGTTGTTAGTTCTCTCTTTGAGCCGCAACATATTTTTTGCTGTGTGAGAACATGATTTGTAGCATGAGAGCACCATGGCTTGTCAGACATAGCAACAAATACCGAAGGAGATCTTTTTCGTCAGTCACAACATGATGAGCAATTACTTATTCAAAAGCAATACCTTGCAACAGTCATTGATTATAAATATGAGTTAGTCAGTACTCTACTAATAAGAAACTGTTCAGTTTAATTAAAAATGTACTAATGTACATAATAATTATGTGTGCCATCGTGTTTTTTATACTTGGAATTCCCTGATAGAAGGTTTGATGGGCTGATTGTTAGCTTAGCAACATGCTAGCTCCACATTCTATGTGGAATAAATTGTGAGTTGAGTTGCTGCCAATCTAGTGTGTTCCAAATCAATCACCTAAAAGTTTATATTTGTTATTAGGCAGCTGCCTAGATTTACGAACAGACCACATTTTAGCAAGTCGTTTTCGTCATAAGATTAATACAGACAATGCTCATGAAATCAAAACACACAAGCTAAACTCTGTATTCTACTCATTAGTATAAAATGAGTAATGCTGTGCTGTACCTGAAAGAGAAGAAATAAATCACAAACTATTTTGTATAAGATTTGGGTCCTGGCGGGACAAGAGTAAGTTGTTATGGTCATGCTACTTGCTGCCCCTCTCTCCTTCTTGCTTAATCCACATTTTATCAGCCTGCACACATGGCTCAAGTTACTGTCAGGCATAACCTCAGGAACAAACCGCAAACAGCAGCTGGCCTGGACCTTGCCTTCTGAGCTGCATAAACCACTCTTGATTTTTCACCCTTAATCTCCTGCTATTTCAACTGAGAAACGCTCACTCGATTTCTGACTCGATTTCTGCATTTATCTTATCTGTCTCTTTTTTTTTCTATGTTGCACTGCCGTTCTGTTGGCTGGGGAGGGATAGCCTTTTTGAAAAGCACTGCTCCCGCTCCCAGTGCTCTTTCATTTCATCATAAAAGTTAACATATGCCACGTACCTTATTCCATCATTTCACTTCAGGACTCAATGGTGTCATTACATCCTCTATTTCCATCAGTAGACTTTCCTCTAAAGAACACTCTTTCATTTCCAACCCCTCACTGCAGCTTACCACTACATTTGTAGGAGGTAACAGAACACAAATTAACATTATAAAGACAGATCATTCAATCTTACTCTGCGCAAAATCTCTATGTATGATTAACTCGACAACAATAGACCTGGTATGGCTTTTATGGGTGTGCAAATATTGCAAAAACATGGCATGACTCATATTTTTCTAGAAACCTTCATACATGTCAATAAAGGCTAAAAATACACAACACGATTTTTTTCCGCAGTCTGAACGCATCCACGTTAGCTGTCGAAAATCAGAGCCAATCTTCAGATTTTTGGTAGAAAGGAGGGAATACGTTAAAGAACTTTTCAAATTGAAGCAAATTCACAACTACTCTGAGGGCTGAAATTGGCTGATAAGTTTCAACTGGAAGCAATCATAGTCTGTGCTGGTCATATACGCAATTTTCTGTAAAACACTAAATGGCTGGAGAAACAGTCTGTTCACAGATTTCACAAAACATTGTGCAGCATATGATGAGCAAAGACTCTTTGGCTTCATATTATGATTCCATCCAGTTGGAGGATATTAGATACATTTTATATTTTTGAGATTTACAGCACATATGATTTTTATTTGTCAATCATCTCCTAGCAACAAAGTGCAACAAAGTTTCTGCATGAGTTTGTTGTACTTTGAACAATGTGAAAGGATGGCGTTAATATTTAGTATACGAAGGCCAGTACTAATGTATACCCATTTGTTCACAGATCTGTTCAGATGTTTCAGCCTTAAGGGTGCTATTTTTTCTGGTAAGGTCTACAATGTTCTGTATTCATTGCACTTCGGTGCTTGATTTTCCTGTTTTGGGCACAGCTGCAATATTAAGCACTAATTAAATCACCAATTAACAGGCCCGTCCACCCAGCTCCACACTGCTGACAAAAGGAAAAAACGTTTACCTCTCTTCCTGCCTATCTCTCTCCCCCTTTCATTCTCAAAACAGTGACAGCATCCAGAATATTCTGGCCTCGAGGACATCAGAAATGTGAACATAATCCATAATGCAATACAAAAAAAGGGCAACTATCCAGCTTGGCCACTGAGCTCCATTTTCTCTCACCTGCCCTCCATCTGTGACATAGACACCAACCCAGTTAAGACACCTGGACCTGCTCCTTCACTCTTAGGGCACAGTTTCATTCTCACTGGCTGTCTGTAACAGAATATTCTTTACACTTTTGGGATGTTTGGATGTTAGTGCTGTCATGCACCTGTCGTTTTTTTAAGATCTATTTGCTTATAAGGGATCACTGAAGAAAGGATGAGGAAGGAGCCCAGAATGTTTTGGTTTGTTTGGCACCTGGAAGCATAGATTTGAGATTCCTTTCATTCTGTGCAGATGCAATTGTCAAAACTCTCTATCAGATCTCCAAATAAGGTTGTAACTTCTATTCTCTAATAATGAGATCAGATGGTGTTACTATGAAACTTGAAGACCATATTCACCTACCTTTGCATATATGTGGCACTCCAAGATTCTTTAGAGAATACCATAATATCATGGTACATTTGGTACTTTTTCTAGACTTATTTGACACTTATCTTTTAGTTTAGGGCTTTATGCTTTGTCATATTTTGTCCTGATTACAGTATGGCCACTGTTATAATATATTATTGTAGGTGCGTTTATGGTTATGTCCAACAGTAAAGTAGCAATAAAGCAAAAAAATGTCATAAAACTGCTTAATCTTAACTTTATGTCCATGATGTGACATTCTGTCAACACCTCCAATGAAGCCAAAAGACCATTTTAATCTACACATTAACAAAGGTTTAATAGTAGCGAGAGGAACCATGATTAATTACTTTCTTTTTTCTTCTAAACTATTACACTGTCACTGTAAAGCACTGTTCACACAGAAGTGCATTGAAAGGGCACCTACAGCATTAAAATAATTTGCTTCTCTTTTATTTTATGATGCAGAATAAGATTAACCTTACAGAAGGGAAGCATTAGTTTTCGTTCACCATAGGCTGCATAGAACTGTAACAGTTCTGCAGCTCCTCTTTAGTATTTTGTATTCATTTGACATATGTGTTACTCTTTAAACCACAATATGTTTAACATGAACATCACAGCATCCACAAAGTGTTATAT
>JAUMHP010030070.1:0-13848 GCA_032361065.1 Enteromius trimaculatus
GCTTAAGCTGTAAGGAAGTATGCGCATTAGACATTTATAGAGCTTGTTGTATTCAATAACCCCCTAAAAAAAAAAAAGAAGAGGAAAAAAATGTTGGGTAACATTTTATTTTTTTTAGTGGGGGAGGGTGTTATGGCCTCAAATAATCATTATTGTTCTCCATTGTTTTGTTTTCCATTGTTTTTTTCTTTTTTCCCATGTCCCTAAATTTTCATTGTGGTTAATGTATATCTGTATAAACTGGAGAGAATAATATGTAGAGAATATATGTTACGCAGCAAGGGGCGCTGTGGGAGAGGGAAGGAAAAAAAGGATTAGGAAAGAGAAGAAGAATGTTATGAATGTTTTGGAAAAAGTTGTAAAAGTTCTGCCCGAATCTGTCAAAAAAAAAAAGAAAAAAACTGGGGCAAAATAAATCTACAGAAAAGAAAAACGGATGTCCTGATGATTGTCTAAGGGGGCAACACAAGCAATTACTCAAACAAAAACAAAACATTCACAAAACAAATCAGTCAAATAAACCAAAAAAAACAGCATTGACAAAACAAATCAGTCAGGTAACTTTTAGAATCAATTCTTTAAATACGGTGGCAACAGTGGAGTGCGATCACAAATGCTGTAAGGCATTGACGTTATCCAGCCGGTACCTCGATACCCGCATTCGTGACGTAACCAGACACCATGCTGGCTGAGTCTTCGAGTGTCAATATTGTAACAGATCACTTCATATATGATAGAACAAACAAGATCCAGCAGCTCACAGAAATTGTTGTTTGAAAACGGTCCAATCACTTTTAAAGCTCCAGCGCACAGCAGAGGGAACTCAAACACTGAGTCACCAGATAACAATAGCTTACAGCAGCACGAAACGCATATCCTGAACAAACAGCCCACTGCAACAGCCCGTGCCTCTTAAAACAAATAAAAGACACCAGAATTACTCATCTTACACATTCTCTCTTTAAGTTTCTATCTCTTAAAAATAACTTACCAGTTGTACCAGTCCGCAATCTTGGGAAAACTCCCACGCCAAAAGAGCATGCCTTTCCCGAGAACGTACAGCGAACCACAAAAGCAAGTGGTCCCTCAATCCACACTCCGGAAAGAAGACCTAATCATTAAGAACTAATTCATGACACGGATCTACAAGATTGGTGTGTTCAGCAGCACCTTACCGAACAAACACTCCCGCACCGCACCGGAAGCCCAGTGACGTAACTACTGATGATAGAAGCGTCAACCCTCAGGTATCTCAAGCTATATTTTAAGGTATTAAGATATAAGCTATTTTTATAGGGCAAACATAACAAGTGGAATAAAACCACGCCCCCCTCTCTCGCAAGAAGGCATCAACCATCTGCTACACTCAGATTCAGCATCTGCCTTTCTCCAGTTTGCATTCATCTTTTATAGACTTCAGGTGCAGTCAGCTGGTGCAGCTGGGACATCCCAGTTGGAAAATTCCTAAAGAAGCTCGATACAAGAGACACCCCTTGTCTCTTTCTCCTCTTCTCCAAAGATCTCCTAAGATGTGTCTTTTTCATGTGTCCGGAACACAGATCTTAACTCTATTCTTCCTCAAAGCTCTAGCTCTTCCATCTCTTATGTTGAATACATGCTTAAAAAATGTCATGCTTAATATCTTTCTTAATAAACTGCTTTTAAATACAATGCTATACATGGTTTGATTTTTCCTACATGAATCACTATCTACAACACTCGTGGTTATAATACGTAATACAGGGAAGTGAGGTCCCTATAATAAGAGCTGTTTTTTCAATATCAGTCAATGGCTTTCAGATTATTCATGAAATGAATGCTTTTGAAGCTTCTGAAACTGACTGATGTGGTACGAACAGAAACCAGCAGAACAAACTTGACCAAAATCACATCTTCTGTGGCTCTGGGCTCACGGAGGATAAAGAGACCACAGCAGGACCCGGTCCATATGAGGCAGTAAGGTCAAGTGCAGTGATGGAGCATCTCATTCATGACACTGTACCATTTCCAAGATGACGCTGTGACTTCTCCATCCTCACTGATACCAGCAGTCTGCAGACATTTCATTTCATTTCATTGCTGATGCGTTAACTCACTTTTATCCAATGCAAATGTTTCTCAGTTTATCGACAATACTAATGATCAAATAAATGATAAATGATCAGGACCGGACTGCGAAGTGTGCGAGGGCCTCAGCATGGCTACTCTTCACGCTAGGCTCACGTCCTTTTCAGGACGAGAGCCTACCCCTCAGGCTCCCCCTGTTCGCAAGCGACAGCGGGGCCGGGGGCGGCGCCCTGAGTTGGATGAGGTCACGCCGGTACTACCCCCGCGTGTTCCATCGCCTCAAGAGAAAGAGTCTCCTTTCAGCTATGCCTCCGAGGAAGCCCGTCCCTCCGCAGCAGCGAGTGATCTGGTTTCGTTCGGGGCAGCGGACGGCGAGATGCGGGACGACGCATCTCTAACTGCTTCCGAAGTGGATGAGCTGCTGGGCTCTGACGACCCCGTCCCATCTACTCCATTGGAAGTCAGCTCCACGAGGCCGAACGGGGATGCCGAACTGTTCCATGTCCTCACCAAGGCTGTCGCAGAGCTGGGCTTGGACTGGTCTCCTCCGGAGGAGCCTGCAAGGAGCAGGCTCGATGAGTGGTACCTGCCGGGGCCGTCTCAAACCCCCCGTCGGCGTTCGACTCCATTTTCCCGGAGGTCCACGAGGAGCACACCAGGTCATGGAAGTGCCCATACTCCGCCAGGCTGAAGAGCAAAGCCTCCGCCGCCTTCGCCTCCCTCGACGGCGCAGCGAGCAAAGGGTACGAGACGCTGCCACCCCTCGACCAGACAGTTGCTGCCCTGCAGGACCATGCACCCCCGTCCTGCAGGACCATGTCTGCACTGGCGGGACGAGCTTTCTCCTCCGCTGGGCTTTCTCCTCCGCTGGGCTGACGGCGGGCTCAGGCCCATAATAGACTTAAGGATTTTGAATCGCGCCCTTCTCAAACGGCCCTTCAAAATGCTAACCCTGCCGAAAATACTCTCGCAAATTCAGCCGGGAGACTGGCTGTTTTCACTGGACCTGAAAGACGCTTACTTTCATATTCAGATAGCACCCCATCACAGGCCATTATTGAGATTCGCCTTTGAGGGGATTGCTTATCAATATACGGTCCTCCCCTTCGGTCTCTCCCTAGCCCCCCGTGTATTCACGAAGTGCATAGACGCTGCGCTTTCCCCTCTAAAAGCGATGGGAATCCGCATGCTGAATTACCTGGATGATTGGCTCGTTCTGGCCAGATCACAGAGGGATTCGGAAAGAGCAAGCTGTCACCCAGCCAACAGATAATTTTTCTGGGCACAGTGATCGACTCGGAGCGGATGAGAGCAGCGCTCTCTCCGGAGCGAGCCGCGAACATTCGAACGAGCGCAGCCTCCTTCGAACCCGGCCCCAGACGCACTCTAAAAGCTTTCCAGAGAATGCTTGGGTTGATGGCAGCAGCTTCGCCCATACTGCAGCTAGGTCTCCTTCATATGAGGCCCCTGCAGTTCTGGTTGAAACAATGGGTGCCGCCGCTAGCTTGGCATCTCGGGTGGAAAAAGCTCAGAGTGAATGCAGCTTGTGTATCGGCCCTGCGCCCTTGGAAGGACATTTTCTGGCTGCAAAAAGGAATCCCTCTCTATGTCATGAACAGGAGGAGAGTCCTCCTCACAGACGCCTCCAAGACAGGATGGGGCGCGCTGTGCGAGGGCTCGCCAGCCTCCGGCCGGTGGTCAGAGGAGGACAGCGAACTACACATAAACTGCCTAGAAATGATGGCAGTGTGTCACGCGTGTCACTTTTTCCTTTTCCGCTGCTGAGGGACAGTCACGTTCTGGTACGCTCGGACAGTATTTCATCGAAACGGCTCTACAAGTTGGCAGCAAGCCTCCTAAAGTGGGCTCTGCCAAACTTTCGATCTATAAGGGCATCTCACATACCAGGCATTCTCAACCAGGGCGCAGACATGCTGTCCAGGGGAAAGGTCAGCCCATCGGAATGGACACTGCACCCCCGAGTAATCCATACGATCTGGCACTTATTCGGAAGGGCAGAAATAGACCTTTTCGCCTCGGACGAGAACACCCGCTGCTCAGCATATTTTACCATGGAGATGGATGCCCTCGCCCAGCCCTGGCCGAGACTTCCTCTCTATGCCTTTCCCCTTACCCCCCTGTTAACTCAGGTCATCAACAGGGTAAAGGAAGAATGCCACAAGCTCCTCCTGGTATCCCCTCGGTGGCTGAACCAACTAGCGAGCCTTTATACGATGGTGACAGCAGCCCCATGGCCGATCCCCCTGAGAAAGGACCTGTTATCTCAGGCGAAGGGCACAATCTGGCACCCACAGCCGGAGCTGTGGGCTCTAAATGTGTGGCCGCTCGACGGGAGCCTTCTCGCCTCCCAGAGAGTGTATTGAACACTATTTCTCAGGCTAGAGCTCCTTCCACAAGGCGTTTCTATGCTTTGAAATGGGCTGTGTTTTCTAGATGGTGCGCGGAGCGCTGTGAAAACCCCCCGAAGTGTGACATGCCAGTGATACTCTCATTCCTGCAGCACCTGCTGGATAAAGACCGAGCTCTTTCCACCCTCAGGGCTTACGTGGCGGCTATATCACCCCACCACGACCTGATAGCGGGACAATCTGTGGTGAAAGATGCTTTGCTGATACAGTTTTTATGAGGCGCGAGGCCCTCTCTGCCCGGTCAACTGTTTTCAGACGCTCTGACCAGCTGTTTGTATGCTTCGGTGTCCGCTCCAAAGGCTTACCAGTCTCGAAGCAAAGGCTCGCAAAATGGGTTGTGAACGCTATTTCGCTGGCTTACTCTTCAGCGGGCCTGGAATGTCCCCTGGGAGTTAAATGTCATTCTACTAGATCCACTGCCTCCACTTGGGCATGGGCTAGTGGAGTCTCTCTATCAGAGATATGTGAGGCGGCCATATGTGAGGCGGCCGGCTGGTCCTCTCCGTCCACTTTTGCAAGGTTCTATAATTTGGACATCCCTGCATTAAATGCAAAAGTCCTCTCTGCCGAGTAACTTTTATTTTCCGGGCCGCTTTAACCCGGCCGCAAACTCGGTTCTCTGTGAAGTTTCACTCGCAGCGCCGATCTGCGCTTTTTCGTCTCTGAGCTCCCTCCTGCGAAGCGAGCAAGACGGAGCTAATGGTCATTATAGGCTCGCTAACTGCATCCTCAGATCCAGTTATAGCCTGACAGACTTCAATTCACTTACAGCTTCACTTACAGTGCTAGACAGCGCTTTATTGCCTGACTCCCTTCAGAAGGGCGAGTTGGTCAAAGCTTAAGGGCATTACAGGCTCTCTAGTTGCAGCTCCAGCTTCAACTATAACCTGTCAAAAATACACTCTGAGTTTCACTTCAAGCGATATATAAGTGCATTATCATCTGAATGGGCTCCCTCCCATAAAGCGAGCTATTCGGAATCATTATCGATTTAGGCTCCCTGCACTGCAGTTTTCTCAGCTTCAGTCAGAGCCTGACAGAATTAAACTCTCAGCTATTCGGCGCCGTCGGCTCATCAGCGAGTGCTTTCACCCCTGCCTTTGGCTGCGCTGTAAAGCGCTAATACCTTAACAACTCTCGGGCAAATGAGAGTTATTATTGACTTGTGCTTGCTGACTGCGGTGTCCCACACCAGTCACTGCCAGGTTACAAACACAGTAAACGCGTTTCCATTCAGCCCAAGATGAACCAGGCTGGGAAACGCTATACTCACTATCAGGGTTCTTTCACTGTATGACCGCTTTGCGCTCAAGGGAACAACTCTATTGTGATGACATCACCTGAGCTTAGCCTCTAAGTGATTGGACGATGATGCTTGTGACGTAGGTGGCCGTGGGTTTCCCCTAGGTCCGCTTGCAGGCTTCAAATTCCAGACCTGGTAGCGCAACGGGATTATACTGTCTTCTCCATGCGTCTTAGCAGACGCAGTACGAGTGAAATGTCGAAAGGGAACTTATAGGTTACTTGCGTAACCACTGTACCCTGAGACATGGAACGAGTACTGCGTTCGGGGCCGTGCTACGAGAGGCCGTCGCTTCAGTCGATTTAACCTGAAGATGGCTAGCATGTCCTAGGCTTATATAGACACGGGTCACACCATATCACACCACCTTGGCGCCCTCTGCTGTCGTTGGAGGAGAGAAGTCACGCCAGGGGGTGTGGTCGACGGCATTGGCCAGCTGTTCGCAGGGCCTTGCCCACTGGTTAAAAATAAGTCCCCTACACAGTGGCCAATACCATGCAGTTTTAGTAAATAATAAAACTGCGTTTTAGAATAGGCTTCAGTTAGGGGGAAAAAGGAGTTTTCCCCATGCGTCTTAGCAGACGCAGTACGAGTGAAATGTCTCAGGGAACAGTGGTTACACAAGTAACCTATACGTTTAGTTACCACATGTAGATTTGTTTATTCATCTAAAGCAATGTTGACGACAGTGAATACTACATAATATCACAACCATCAGATGTCTGTTCATGTTGTGATGTGCGCATATTCAATTATTTTAGAATATTTTTCTGTCTCATATTAAACAGATATTTAGTAATCTTTAAGATGTATATGGTTTATGTAAATCCACTCTAGTGACATACATGTGCTTATGGAGCTCCTGTTCACGATATATAATAAAACATGTTTTTAAAGCAAAAATCATAAACATACTGCAACTTTACTGTAAAGTATACGTCATTCTTCTCCAGGTTCGATTATAACATATCCTGTGGTGAACGCAGTGCCGGAGTGGGACTCATTTTTAGCCCTGGACTTTTGTTTTCTTTCTTTTTTGTCCTTTTTAACTGGCCTTTTCAGTGCCGCCTTTGCACTTTCTACTATCCATTTTTATCCAAAATAATGAAGGAGTGGCTTCACAACAACTCTGTGCTGTTCTTGAATGGCCCAGTCGCAGCCCTGATTTAAACCCAAATGAGCATCTTTGGAGAGACCTAAAAATTGCTGTCCACCAACGTGAAAAATTTAAGGGGGGCTGAATACTTTCCGTACCAACTGTACTACTCTCTAGGTTTTACACTCTGATGCGCTGAACACACTAATATTTGTATTGAACTGTTATGGAACAGTGTTGTGAATACAACTTAACCTAGTTGTGTCCTCTTTTGGAAGCACAAACAAAGTAGTTTCACTTTCTCAACGACAGTGCATTCAGGAACTGGCAGAAATGCTACAGCAAAAATAACAGCTTTGCCTTTCTTTGCATAAATATTTGGGCAGTGTTTTAAAATAAACCCACAACGTGACATAAAAAGTGGGGGTGTGAGCCATTTTAGGGGGCGTGGACAAGTCATAACTTGTATAAAGAATATCTCTTTGGTTTTGAAACTTTAATCTTTGCAACTTTAGGATCTATGCACTAACAGCTTGTAGCACATAAGAACTCAGACCAAGTTCTCCTCACAGGAAAATTATGAGGTATATAAAACAGACCAAATTAACCCCTTATAACATCTTTCTGTGGTTGTTTTTGAAATACAACCCCTCCTTGTGAAACATACACATAAATATGACATTGGGCATTTATGATACAGTTTTTATGTTAAATGTTACATTGGGCATTGTTTTCTCAATTTTTGTGAATTTATCAGTTTTTTGCATACATATATCAAAATTATTACTTTTCTGGGAAGATGAGACAAAAACCTTTTCAAGAAGTAATACAGTTTTTGCATTTTATTTGCTTTGCCACAACATATTTACAACCACATAACTGTGACCATTACATTTTACATAAACTCTTTTGTGACATATCAAAATTCTACCTTTTCATGTATATGGTTTAACCAAAAATGAATTTTTACATTTTTTTCACAACCTTAAAATGTGCGAATGAAATTAAATAACTACCTCACACTGGAGGTCCACATGTTAAATATGCAGCAGAAATTATATAACACGAATACATTAACTGAGCAGCTTATTACTATTTTTTTTAAAGTAAAACTGTAAAAAAAATATATTTTAGAAATAGATTCATTCTCCAACTCGTCTCGTCGAGTCTGGCAATTGCACTTTTAGCATAGCTTAGCATAGATCATTGAATCCAATTAGACCAGTAGCACTTTTGATATTTTTGTACTAAGACTGGAGGAAAAGTTGTGATTTTCTAGGCTGATACAATTAGGAACTATACTACTAATCCAGTGTAATAATAAAGGAAGTATGCTGCCGCTACAACAAAGGCACAGTGATTTTACTCAGTGCTTCTGAAAAGTAGTCCCCAGCCTGCATGATATGCTCCCTGAGCAAGCAAAAGTACTTCAGGCATTTTAAGCAGCTTGTTCAATATATATTTTCTATTCTAACAAACAAATTTGACAAACATAAAACTAAATTGCACGATAAATAAACTGCAAACAATAAGAGCAGGTTTTAGGTTTTTAGATCCAGAAATGGAAACATCAGATGTAAAAGAACCGTCGACCTCCGATGTATTCCTCAACAGTTTGTGTTTACATGACACATAAACAACTGTTTTTCGATGGTATTCGCCAAGCTATAATGTATTTTGAATAGTGGTGTCAAAATTAGCGTGTTAACGCATGCGTTTAATTTTTTCAGATTAATGCAGAAATGTTCTGGAGCATCCAGCGCTGTCTCACTCATCTAACACGCCTGACCTGAAGTGGATCAGAAAAGGTAAAAAGACTTGATGTTGAAGATTTCAAATTGATAGCTCTTGATTACAGTATACTGTAATGTTGAAGACTATAGTCAATGGTAAAAAAAAATTTCAAGAAATCAGTATTAGTATTATAATGGTTTTATGTGAAGATTGTTTGGTTTAATGGTTTTATGAGATAGCTTTGTAATGTTGAATGGCTATTCAATGATTAAATATCTACTAGGGGAAAAAACTATTCTAAAAACATCAGAGTAATGCTGGCCTTCAGTCACAAAAAAAAATGTATTATACAAATTTTAAAAAATGTACTGTCTATATGTGGTTTGTACATTCATTTAATGTTCGAATGTGAAATTATTGCAATATAAAAGTAGATTTAAAAACATTACTGTTAGTTGGAATTAATCGTGATTAATTTCAGAAAAATATGCGCTTAATTTTGAAATAATCTTGGCCAGAGAGAGAGGTCTTTCTTATTCAGGGAGCGAGGATGTTGCTCTCTGTAGTTACAGAAAATTATCTTACAAGATTTACTTTGTCAATATATTCTTCTTCGGGATAGAATCAGATATGCTAATCGTTTGGCATTGCAAACAATAAAATAAAACCTTCTTCATCTTTCTTCATACAAACAAAAATCATCAGCAAGCAAGTGAAATAACAGTGATGCGTAAGAATTCAGTCAAACTGATCTTGCAGAGTTCCTTCATGGTGACTTCATGTGCTTTAGGCTTCTTCGCATCATAATGGCCCATCCTGTCTCTTTTTGTAGATAATGAACATGACGATGAAAACGATGATGACCACCAGTACAGCAACAATGACTACTATTAAGATTGTGTGGTTCGTTGAGTCTAAAATAAAAACAAAATAAGAGAACATCGGCAATTTAGTGAATGTAATCAATGAATGCAAACAAAACTAATAGGTTACTTCCGTAACCACCGTTCCCTGAGACATTTCACTCGTACTGCGTCTGCTAAGATGCTATGGAAAAACTCCTATTTTTCCCCTAACTGAAGCCTAATTTAATAACACAGTTTTTACTGCCAGGCCATTGGCCGCTGTAGTGGTTTTATCTACAACCAACCGGCGAGCTGCCGTCTACAGTGAGCCAATGGCCGCGGGTCATGCTTATTTGCATGAAAGCACAGATGTCATAAGCACGTCATTCTATCACTTAAAGGCGAAGTAGCCTGAACTCGCAGCGGTTTCGCAGCGAGTTTAACAAGTGTAAGTGATGTAGATGTAATCATATCCCTAATCTCCCTGTTTGAGTGCTAAAACAGTCAATACAGCAGGAGACTGAAATATGATCATGACTCTTATAGGCCGGGGAAATCGGGCCAGGATAAGAGAATAATTGTGGTTTAACTGAAGGGTGACTGAGGTAAAAACGGCAGTCAGCAGGCTTTCAGTAAATATAGCATATTTTCTAACTCGCATTCATATGGGAGTTAGAGAGCATAACTCTAACTCACATTAAGGGAATCTTTAGAGCAGAAGCCAGGACCAGCCGGCCGCGTCACAAATCTCTGATAGAGAAACACCACTAGCCCATGCCCATTACAAGGCGGTGGATCTAGTAGAATGACATTTAACTCCCAGGGGACATTGCAGGCCCTTAGAGGAGTATGACAGTAAAATGGCATCAACAACCCATTTTGCGAGCCTTTGCTTTGACACCGGTAAACCTTTTGAACGGGTGCCGAAGCATATAAACAGCTGGTCAGAGCGTCTGAATTCAGCCGAGCGCTCGATATAAGCTCTCAATGCCCTGACTGGGCAGAGGGGGTTGAAGTCAAAGCCCTCCGCAGGCGGTAGCGTCAAAAGGCGTGGTGAGCACTTTTGGAACATAACCATGTCTCGGTTTCAGGATGACTTTTGAGTCATCTCGCCCGAATTTCAGACATGCGGGGCTAACAGACAATGCTTGTAGGTCACCTACTCGCTTTACAGAAGCCAGTGCTAAGAGCAGGGCAGTCTTGAGCGTGAGCGTCTGTAATGTAGCCGTATGAAGTGGCTCAAAGAGTGCATCTTTGAGGGCATTCAGCACAGTGGGCAGATCCCACGCGGGGACAATAGGAGGGCGGGGGGGCTTCAGCCGCCTCGCGCCTTTTAGAAATTGGATGAGTAAAGCCAAATTGTGCCCTTTGCCTGAGATAGCAGATCGCGTCTCAAGGGGATGGGCCAAGGGGCTGCTGTCAGCATCACATGCAGGTCCGCTATTCATGGCTGGTTCTTCCAAAAGGGGGCTACCAGCAGGAGCTTGTGACCTTCTTCTCTGACTCAACTGATCACCTGGGGTATCAGAGGAGTCGGAGGAAACGCATAGAGAGGGAGTGCAGGCCAGTTTTGGGCTAGCGCGTCCATCTCCTTCGTGAAATAGGCTGGGCAGCGAGCATTTTCGTCTGATGCAAATAGGTCTATCTCTGCTTTTCCGAATTTGAGCCATATTAATTGGGACATTCGGGGGTGAAGCGTCCACTCTGCGGGATCGAGTTGACCTCTCGAAAGCATGTCGGTGCTCTGGTTGAGAATGCCCGGTATATGAGATGCTCTTATCGAGCGAAAGTGTGGTAGGGCCCCCTTTAGGAGGCGCGCTGCCAGTTTGTGAAGGCGTTTTGATGAAAGGCCCCCTTGATGGTATATGTATGACACCACTGTCATACTGTCCGAGCGTACCAGAACGTGGCTGTCCCTTAGATGTGGTAGAAAGTAGTGACAAGCATGACACACTGCCATCATTTCCAGACAGTTGATGTGTAAACAGCTGTCTTTTCGTGACCAGAGGCCGGTGGCCGGAGAGCCCTCGTGCAGCACGCCCCATCCTGTCTTGGAGGCGTCTGTGAGCAGCACTCTTTGCCTGTTTACCACATAAAGAGGGATGCCTTCTTGCAGCCATTGAGAATCTATCCATATGCGCAGCGCTGAGACGAAGGCTGCGTCTATTTTTAGCTTTAGGCGGCCGAGACGCCAGGCTCGCGGTGGCACCCATGCTTTTGGTTCTGCAAAGAAACGATGTCACAGGCAGAAGCAGAGGGACGAGCGTCTTCGGTCATGAAGAGGACAGGAGAAACTTCTCTCTCACAAGGCGGTGAGTCACGCGGGGGCTGCGCCGGTGTGACATCACCCAACTCGGAGCGCTGTTTGCGGCGCCTCTGCCTCTTGCGAGAGGGGAGGTCGCGGGAACGAGACTCTCGTCCTGGAAAGGACGCTAGTCTACCGCGGAGAGTAGCCATACTCGGCAGCTCGCAGAAAAGGCAGTCAGGTCCGGCGAGGGCGGCCTCGGCGTGAGGAAGACCCAGGCAGGCGACGCACTTCTCATGCCTGTCAGCAGCATCCAGCGGCGAGTCACAGGCAGAACAGCGGCGAGGCATGGTGAGTTGGAAATTTGCTCTTTCAAAGTATTTGCTCTTTTAGATCTGAGTATCTTAGCCAGGCGGCGGCAGGGGAAAGTACCCAGCTGCAGATAGTCAGATGAAGGCTTCCAGTCAGAGACAGCAAAGGTTGACGTCGCTGAAGGAGAATAATCTGAAGAAGGCTGGCTGTCTCCGCTATTTATACGCGGGACACGCCGCCTTTCATGCAAATAAGCATGACCCGCGGCCATTGGCTCGCTGTAGACGGCAGCTCGCCGGTTGGTTGTAGATAAAACCACTACAGCGGCCAATGGCCTGGCAGTAAAAACTGCGTTATTAAATTAGGCTTCAGTAGGCTTCACTTTAGGAGTTTTCCCATAGCGTCTTAGCAGACGCAGTACGAGTGAAATGTCGAAAGGGAACTTAGGATAGATCTCTATCATGCATGCTAATCTAAGTGTAGAAAAACACATTCAAGAGAACACTGACACAAGCCATAACACTTAGATATAATTAGCTATAATATAATCACTTAATCAAATTTCAAACTGAGAGAAACGCTGATGCTAAGAGTCAGATGTATGTTTTGATCAAAACTGACCTTTGACGATGAACACTTTTCTGTCTTTTCCCAGAGTGTTTGTGGCGGTGCACGTGTAGTTTCCTGGACTGAGAGCTGAGGACTGGAGCACTGGGGAGCTGTTCTTCTCTTGCAGATGATCCCATGTGTACGTAGGAGCCGGGTTTGCCCTCACTGTACAATCTAGCATGACCTTATCGTCTTTAATGATGCTCTCTGTTGAACCGGAGTGCTGTGGTTTATCTGTTTTCGCTTTATGTATCGAAAGAATAAAAAGGATATAATTTACAAACCTGTGAGAGTACCAAACGCTAAAACTGCCGAAAGACAAAGAAGTCTATAAAAGCACTGCAGCATATTTTAACAGGAATAACATCGACCAGACACAGGCGAATAAATAAATCTGCAACGAAACCCCACTCAAGTGAACGTCTACTTTTTGTTTCACTTTCTTCTTCTTCGAATGATGTTACGGTGGATGGCAAACCAACCTCTGGTGCATTCATCGCCCCCAACTGGACTGGAATGTGAAGCAATTAGAAACTACTGATACATAATTCAAAGAAAAGAAACAGAAACACACACACAACACTAAATTCTTCCAGTTAATCCTATCTTTTAATATATTTCATAAAAGCACCATATATTTTATCTTGCTCTGCAAGTTTTTCCAATAGATTTGTCAAATAAAATAACTCAAAACCAAAATTCCCTACAGTCCTCAAGAGTTTTAACCTTTCTTTTCCACACACACACACACACATATATATTATATATTGCATTTTATTAAAACATGCTCTATTGTTTCTGCCTGATAACTGTACATAAATTGATTTAATAGTAGGCCCTGTACTATGAAAGAAATAATGGTATCTTCTTCCTTGTTCCTAAATATTATCCTTCCATTTCCAACTTGTTGCTTAATATTATACTTATGTCTACCCTTGCTATAGCAATTCCATACTTCTTGGCATTTGTGGTCATTTTAGCTTTTTTTCTTTTTATTAAATAAGGAATTTGGACAGAATCACTGTTTTACGGCTGATCACTGAGTCGGTCAAGTGTAGGGGTGTAACGATTCGCGTATCGTGCATTGAACGATTCATGGTCATTTTCCAATCATAGTGATCATCCCTATCTTTTTGTTAGTGGGGACTTGAGAGAGCAGTGCACGTGCGTGTCATTATTTAGTCATTTGGAATGCACTTGTCAAGTGG
>JAUMHP010030101.1:0-13847 GCA_032361065.1 Enteromius trimaculatus
TATTGATATGATTGTGTGTTTTTGTCGTGATCTTTAGTTTTAGTTATTTTACGAAGCCAAATTAAACAATTTTTTTTCTGTTGGGGGTTTAAGGTGAGCTTTCTTATCATTTATTTCAGTTAGCTTAATGTTTTTATGGTTTTAGTTGAAGTTAATTACAAAAACCCTGTTTCAGTGTCTCATGGTCCTTCAGAAATCTTTCTAATATGTAGATTTGATTCTCAAGAAGAATGCTTATCAATGTTCCCAGTACTTTTTGAGGTCAGCGTAGGCTATTCTATTTAGTATACTAATAGCATTTCAATTCAATTTAATTTCACTGTATTATCTTGGGCCTTCTAGTATTTTTGTGCTAATGATATGAATATGGTATATGCAGGTGTAATATTGTGCTTTGTGAAACATAAACCTTGTTCACGGGAGATAAAATCCCTCTAGATGCCTTCCCCGCCGTAGTTAAGTTTGCGCAGATTTGCATGTCTCCACGGTTCTTCCAATGGGGAGGCCCGATAAGTAAATGTTCTCCATGCGTTTGTCACATGATTAACCTACATGCAAAGCTAACAATGGCATGATGTGGCTTCCCGTTCATCTGCATGTCCTCCCCACTCACTGCCTACTTAACTTGCAAATTCTTCTGAACTGTAACCTACTGTCTTATGGCCGTTGATTCTACATGTCCCTGTAGATGGGCTGTCATCAGAGGAGTGTGCGCGTGTAAGCAGCGGCTCCGCACGCCACGTAATTGTGCGAGGAACTGTGAGGAATTCGGAGGGAGTTGTGACTCCGACTGGTGATGCATTTCCTGTCCTCCCACTTTCTCTTTTTTCACCACGTACAGAAGCTTCGCACATGATCTGATCAGGGAGATGGAAGCACTGCTGTGAATGATTTTGCATAGCGTTTCGCCAACTACTGCAGCGAAAACTCCTGTTTTATTTACTAACCAACAGGTTACCCAGAGACTGCACTGATAAAAGTGCTGTAAAAAAGATCATTTAAAGGAACAGTTCACCCAAAAATAAAAATACTGAGAATGTTCTTATGCTTAAGCAGTCCAAGATGTGATTACTTTATTGCTTTGGAGGAACTTAGCCTTGCATCATTTGCTCACAAATGGACCCTCTGCAGTGAATGGGTGCCATCAGAAGTAGAGTCCAAACAGCTGATAAAAACATCACAAGTAATCCATACCACTGAAGTCCATCAGTTAATATCTTGTGAAGTAAAAAGTTGCATGTTTGTAAGAAAAAAAACCTCTGGTTGCCTTAAAATAAGAGTGCTCTATCCATAATGCTTTCTCCAGTGAAAAAGATATCTTGTCTGAATCAGGAGACACATACTGTGTTTTTGTGATATTTTTATCAGCTGTTTGAAAACTCATTCTGACGGCACCCATTCACTGCAGAGGATCAATTAGTAAGCGAGTGATGCAATGCTAAAATCTGTTCTTTTTGTTTTACAGATTGTGGCAGCAGTAATTTACCAAATCATGATGAAGCGATCAACTGTTGTCAGTTGCAAGGTGTTTAAATTAACATTCAGATGCCTTCATTTTTTACATTATCACAATCTAATGTTCAAAACTAGCCTGCAATTAAAAAGTTCTTGTTGAACGTTTTGTCTCTTTGCAGTATATCATCACTCACTACATGAAACCGTTTTAAAAATAGAAATTTTGAAAATCGCACGAATGTGCTGCTTAATCATGTTTAATAAGGCTACTGAATTCTGACAGGCATGGTGATTTTTTTTTTTCGTGTTCAACACTTCTCACCGTTCACACTAAATGCGGGCGTAAAAGAGTTTCAACTCTTTTCAAATATAATTGCAATTAAGGGGTGTTCACAGCAGAACCTTGCAGTATTTAACCTTGAAAAGACTTCCTCCACAATAATCAGCTTTTTAACAGCTAATGACTCCGATGTAAGTTCACACTGTGCAGGCAGGGCTGTGAACAGTCCTGTTCATTAGAGATGTTAACCACTTGGGTTTCATCTATAAGGACTTAATAAGACCAGCGCTCAGGTTACAGACATTTAGGTGACAGATTACATGTAGCTCTTGTTATCACGTTTGATCTACATGGTAAACCTGTCACAATTAGTTCAATCTATGATCGCATGTAGCGTCTTTTTAATGAAACTTTTTAAAGTCACCATGACATAAATAATTGAGTAATTGCTTTGTCAGTGCATGCCTCCCGTCTTATTGTGCACACATTATATGTACGAGTTATACAATCGTTTAACTTAGAGACCACTTCAAATATTCTAGTAACATTCAAATGAACATATTCAATAGTTTTTTTAAATAGTTTTTTTTTTTTTCACATCTAAAATATGAAATCATGTTCAGTATGTAAAATAGTTCTGAATGGCTTCAAGTTGACTGACAGAATATGCTTGCAAAAAAAGTATTCTAATTTTTTACTCATGTTGTTTCAGGCAAATTGCATTTTTTATTAACGTCAATGACACTGTTGTTTTTATTATTATTATTATTTATTCATTTTTTTTAATTCCCAACATTATTTTTGACAGAATATGGAAAGTGTAACAGTGAATTATTGTTTACTGGTAAAGAACTGTAAATAAGAAAATAAAATGGGTTGTAAGTGTCTTTTCTGCATGACTTAAGAAGACTTATACAACTTTCATGGTGCTGTTGTGTTGTTTTCTCTCTAGTTCTTTAAAATACAATTGCACACTGAAAGCATATTTTGGAAATAAAACTGTTCAGAAATGTTTTTTTTTTAATGTTACTTTTTTTTTCATTTATTTGTTGTTGTTTTTTTTGTTTTTTTTTTATAAACGTTTAACTAAAATAAATTCAAATCAAGTTATTCACAATAGAACATAGATAACATAACAAACATGTAAACCTAACAGATGTTTAATGATGTGCCAAATGTTCTCTAAAAGGCAGGCCAGTTCAGCACTCATGCTGTCCTACTGCAAAGCCATGCTGTTGTAATAAAATAAAGTTCATTTCTTAGTAAAAATGGACTCTTCTAACCATAAAACAATTTTCCACTTTGAAACAGTCTGTTTTCAACGAGTCTTGCCCCACAGGACATGACGAGGGAGTCCAAGACTCGTTTAAAACGGACTTCTGCTATGCCTTCCTTTTTGCATGATAGGGCTTTAGTTGGCATCTTCAGATGCACAGTGGATTGTGTTTACCGACAGTGGTTTCTGGAACTATTCCTGGGCCCATTTAGTAATGTCAATGAAGGTCTTTGTCCTTGTTGCTTACACACAGAGATTCCGCAGGATCTCTGAATCTCTTGATGATGTTATGAACTGTAGATTAAGATTCGCAAAGCCTTTGCAGTGTGACATTAAGGATCATTGTTTTTAAAGTACTCTGCAGACTCTTTCACAGATTGGAGCGCCTCCTCCAATATTTACTTCTGAGAGACTCTGCTTCTCTAAGACATCTCTTTTATAGCTAAATCATGTTACAGACCTGATGTCGAATAACTTAATAAGTTGCTAGATGTTCTCCCAGCTGAATCTTTTCCGAACGTCTTGCTTTTTCAGCCCTTTGTTGCTCACATGCCAACTTCTTGAGGCTTATAGCAGGTACCAAATTTAAAATGAGCTCATTTAGTGGATACACTGTAGCATTTTTTGTTTGAACAGTTTTATTGTTCTGAATAAAATAGTGGTTCATATTATTCGGTTCTTTGAAAGCCAACATATGTATCCGTATAGTTGACACAAACTAAACAAAAGCTCTCATTGTGTCATGACCCCTAAAGGAAAAACAACACAATGCTCAGATTTACACGTCCATATAAAGTCATTTTATACGAATTCAAGTTAAGATGAGCATAGCGAGTCTTAAGCAATTACGAGCTAATTGTTCGTCCTAATTGCCTTCGCAGGACTGCAGAATTCCACAGAACGTTCCAGACACAATGTTATGACAGCTCCGAACGTACGAGCCAAGAGTTTGGAGTGTTCTTGTGTGCTGCTTTTTAATCTGAGCCCGGCAGATGAGAGGCTCAGTAATTGCTATATATTGCTCTTTGTTTCAAGGACCTTTGATGATCCCAAAGCCATGCCTTTATCAGAAGACAAAGTAATTAGAAGGGAAAATGAAGGGAGGGAGGTGGTGGGGGAGGACAGGGGTCTTGTCTTCTGATTAGCAGACTTCTCACCCTCCACGTACACTCTGATTATTTTTACTCCTCGCCTGTCGGTGTTGGTTCACGGTGAAAATGAAGATTCAAATGTGCAGTCAGCATGTTGTTGTGTTTGCGCTGGTTAATAATGATAATAAAACAAGGTGATAATGGGTCAGGTTTGATGGGAAAAACCACTTGTTTCTTTGCTGACTGTTCAGCCATGCAGAAATATGCTTCAACTGCCAAATACAATATTGTTATTATTAAATGTACAATCTTGTCAATTTTTTTATAATTGTATTATCTATAATTATTCTTTTGCATAATATAACACAACTGATATTTTACTCATTTCAAGCATTTATGCACGTATATATATATATATATATATGTATATAAACAATTGAGTCAGCTTTTAATGTGCTAATATATATTAGGCTATGCATAATTTTAACTACACAAAGCAAAATCAATTGCAACTTGCACTATTGTTAGAAAATGTTACATTTTGCTGTTCAGCTTTTGCGTATTAACAATGTTAGCATGCAATTCATTGTAAATGTTGTTTTTTTTTTGTGCTCAATAAAACTGTTTTAAGTGATGCTTATGTGACGTGTGCATGCATGGTCAATATCGCATTTACATAAACATGCTAAACGTCTTTTTACGCTATTGTTGTTGAATCTTTTCAATCTCCTTTTCCTTTTCCCTGCAGTGGAGCGCGGGGTTACGAACACACACGGTGGGAGAGTTTGCACAAGTCCAGTATCAGGTTTAGGATGAGGATGAAACTGATCCAGGATATCCCAGCCAGAAGGATGTGTCTCATTTTCCAGGGAATTTCCTCCTCCATGGAGTGCAAGGAAGAGTGGTGGAGTGATTTGATATGTGGGATGTATAGGATAAAGCAGGCCAGAGGGGGTCATTCACAAGGCTTACTTTACCAGGTTACTTTATTTAAGCAGAATTTTCTGTATGTAGCTCGAATGCTTGGAAACATACAGTACATAAATACAGACATTATTGTGAGTGTTTGTTTTTTAAATAGGTCTAACAGTGTTTCCAGGAAATGGACATGGATGGATTCATCCGGTTAGGCCTCGACAGAATGACCCAAATATTAGTAAGTGCAAGCACACATTTACACTTCTCTTTGGTTCAATGACAAATTTGTTTATGGATCTGTATGTTAAGTCCTATTTGTGTGTTATTCTGTAACATCCACCGGGGGACGCTGACCTTTTATTCTACACATAATGGATTGAAGTATTGAACTTATGACTTTGGTAATTCATTTTTATTATTTATTTATTTAAGAGGTGAGACTATATTTCAGGCAAACAAGAAGGACGAAAATTAAATGAATTAGGCGGCATGACCTATTATTATATGATATATGCGTACTGCTATATATATATAACCCCTAAATATTATTGTCTATAATGTTATTATAATGTAATGTAATATTACATATTTATTGAATATAAATATATCATAAATATATAATAACTTTTAGTTTAGTTTACTTTTCTGATTTCTTCATGCAAAAAAAAGTTATATTGAAATATTCCAGTTATTTACATATCAAATTTATATTAAATACAAAATGTGTATTAATATGAAATATTTACATTTAAATAACCAAAATTTAACCAAAAGATCAGATTAGAAAACTAGAAATCTGACATAATTGGAAAAATAACTTTTGTTGGTTTGTTTTGAAATGTCGATATTTGACTGGATCGACTTTTCTTCATGTTTCCTCATCATTTTGAGGAGCAAATAAAAGATGGCAATCTTAATCTTATGGATATATTTACCACAATAATCAAAATCATACCAATTAATCTACACTCATCTAATAGATGTACAGTAAGTGTGTGCATGCGCGTTTTGTTTAAATGAAAGTGGCCCCGTATTAAAATAATTTCAGGGTAGATTGTGAACAATTATGAGAACCATACTGTTGGGACTCCATTCCTGCACCCATGGGAGAAAAAAAAGCTCATATGAGAGTGTGTGTGGAGAGAAAAACACAACCCGCACATCATTCAGTCACCGCAAATGGGACATATATAGGAGTTACGCTCTGTCTTTGTGCACATTTTGGTTTTAAACAACACAGCGGTTTCAGTATGTTTTCACTGGAATAAATTACAGAGCTTTTGGAGTATTACGTCTATCAGGCATGAAACGTCTATGAGGTTCAGGGGGTTTGTTCCTCTCAAGAGCAATAAAGTATTAAGATTTTCAAACATGCCAAAATAT
Source organism: Enteromius trimaculatus (assembly GCA_032361065.1). Lineage (NCBI taxonomy): Eukaryota > Metazoa > Chordata > Actinopteri > Cypriniformes > Cyprinidae > Enteromius > Enteromius trimaculatus. The sequence continues at coordinate 6,404 of JAUMHP010030101.1, forward strand.
CCCTGCCTTCGATAGACCGATAGCTAATTCGATCAGCCCTGAGCGACTCCCCGCAAATCTAAGGTCACAAACCCCTCCGATTTGTGAATTTGATTGACGGTCGTGCGCCTCGCTGATGAGATTTCCAGAAGTTTCTCTGCTTCGTGCTGATTTTACTGAGCTATGTGATTTGCTGGAGGCCTCGTGGGACACATTGGAACACTGAACCACTGAAAAAAAAAAAAAAAGTTTCGTTACGCTCGGTTCGCTCTGCATACTGTTGTGCTTAATGCAGAGGGTAAAAACTGGTCACTTCTGTTGCTTTAAGATTAATCAGCCGGGAGGTCGCAGATAACATGTGCGTGCTGAATCTAGACGATTGTTCATTCCTAATGGCGCAGAAATATAGTGACACTGTAAAAACGCAACGTTCGGACAATTACGCAGGAGGCGAGTCACAGTCAACTTCGATTTAGGTCAAAATATGCGGATTATTTCGAACCGGAATTCCTACTGAGTGAGGCACTAACTGATGAGGGCTTTTTTTAATAGTCTCATTCATTACATGCAGCTGCTTCCAATCTATTGACATAAGGAGGAAATAAAAGCTAAAAGCTCCATAGTTGGACTTGTATAAACCCGATGCATTAGCACAATGACCACCTGCATATTTTACCCAACCTCATTAGCGTGTTCCTCTCAGACCTTCGGTCTATCAGTACCTTAGTGTGTGTAGCGTGTAATTTGAGTGAGCATGAGATAATAAAATTATATGAAATGAAATTACATACATGAGCAAGAAAAAACAACATGGGCTGAACTCTGCGTGACCGTTACCTCTTCCTGACTGTAGATTTACGAGTCGGTGGGCGTAGAGTGAGAGAAGGCCCCCGTTTCGAGTCTCTCGACCAAGACGAAAGGTTAGCACACGACTCCTGTTGAGACTCTCCGTGCTCGCCATCTTCAAAGCGGTTCGAATTTGGACTTTCGTAATTAGCAGACACTTCTTACAGCTCGTCAGCTGCAGCGGTTCCCCGGGGAGCTCTCGTCTAATGGAGAGCGGCTCTTCCATCTGACGCCGTGTCGCTCCGTGTGCCACGCCACACCCCCACGCGCGGGCCACTGCTGTCGTATACCGCCATGCCTTGGCACGTGCTTAGCTGTTACCCTTAACCACACAGGAACGCTAACTGGCATGCACAACCTTCATCTCAGCCCTCAGGCATTATGGGACCGTAATTCTCTTCAAACCCGAAGTGTGCTTTAACTTTGTCCCGTACTAGCGTGATTGAAGGTTATCCGTGCTCTAGTCTCGCCCACGGACCGCCCACAGTCCGTTCGCTGACCGTCTGATGCACACAAACCTGGCAAGCGCTTGCAAAAATCGCGAAATCCAATCGGAACGCCTGGATTCGAACGCAAGTCACAGTGCACATTTTTAGCAATCCACTGGTGCAAATTTGGGTTTTTAAAAAGAAATATGCAATCAGTTTATTAAAGTTCAGCAGATCAAATCTGATTATTTAAAGATAGTCAGTGTGTAGTTTGAGTCACTTATCAGACATCCGCTTTCTTTGTTCGTACAAAAATTCCAAACACATATTTTACCTCATTTGTCTTTACATTTGTTTATGAACTGCCATTATTTGAATTGTTTATTCATTATTTGCTTTTTTTTATTGAAGTAATGCATTTTGCATAAAGTTCACAATAAAATGGCCACTTTACGAGTATGTTTTCTTGTCTACTGTAGATCCCAGCTGAGAAAAAAAAACAGCTAAAACCTGTCAACAATGAAACTGAAAACATATTGGTATCAAAAACATTTTTTTTTTTTACATGATTACTGGTTTAGGTATGTATTGCCTGTACATTTTACAAGAAACATCAACAATGTGAAATAAACCTGCAATTTTAAAGTGTAAATATATAAATTAGTATAAAATAGTAATTTATTTACAAAAAACAATTTGTGTGCTGGTAAGCTGGTCTCAACTGCTTTCAAAGGACTGGTTTAAAGTGGTCACCTAGTCTCTCATCTTGAATAGCTAAAGAAGTGGTCAAAACCCTTGTAAAACAACTTGCTGATCGACTATCTTAGGCTGGTCTTAACAGTTTTTAGCAGGTTTGCTGCCAGCATAAGTTGCAAAACAAGCAATATTTCATGCTAAAGCGCAAAAGTCATCCTACATGACGTTACAATCCATAGCAATGCAAGTGCATTTTACTTAATGTAGCATTAAAAACTAATTCGTAGTGCAGTGTAATTACACATTCCCCACACAACTTCTGTCTTTGCCTTTTTTGCTAAGTGAGAATCAGCATGAACTCTTGGCTGAAAAGCAGTTTATAACTCGATGATGACGAATGCGTTTGAATAGCGAAAACTTTTGAAGGTCACTTAGTCGCCCCCTTGAGTTCTGTAGTTTATTACTGGCACATCAGTGTAAGAGTGAAGGACAAGTGTGTTCTGTAGGTCAACATGTTTGTATTGCATTGGTAGAGCATGTATTTTTCTGCTTGACTTGTCTGGCTGAAAGCAACCATTTCAGGACAAGGATTTGTGCCTCTGTACATTAGCATGATATAAGACTATGTAAGATATTTCAATAGATGCACTAGACACTAGCCAAACCTAGTGTAGCAAAGTGCTGTGACTCAATAACACAACATGATAGACAGTGATTTGTGTTTAAACTCTCTGTGATGGGTTTGTTTAATTCAGAGCCTGGCCAAGGGGTGAGAACAGAATATATATATATATATATATATAGGTGTCGGGAAGATATCGCCGCATTTTATGGTCTCGACTATCACGGTGACAAAAAAGCATACTTCATACCCTCTCGCGGCTGACGTGTGTGACATCTGGTTTTCACTTAGGCCTGCAGGAAAAATACCTTGGGAAATATGATGTCCAATATGGGGACTGGAGCTAATCTAAGCCAGCGGTACACAAATCATCTCTCACTCTCAGGCAGAAGAGAGTACTTCTCTCCAGACCAGCAATGCATCTGTAAACAAATCATAGTATTAATGGGGATGGAAATGAATCATCCATCTCCACTGGCCTGTCGCCCTGCTCATGACAACAACATGATTTCTCTTCAGGCCTTTAAGTGGGATCTGCTCAGGCAGAGAAAGAAAAAACGTGGCACGCTTTAGATCTACATGCCATAAAATATGACTGTGCAAAAGTACTGTGGGTTCAGCTGCTGAGATGAACACCTAGACATGCTATGGTATTGAACAGAAGGTGTCCTTTAGTTTTGAGGCCTAAACAGAGCGAGCAAAAAGTCATCCTTTACTAGTTAAGCCAGTGTGTGCTGTAATGTGTTAAGGAAATGCATCAACTAAAAGAAAAGATGATTAGTTTTTTTTTTTCACATTTGGAAATGAAAGGAAAAAAAGTACATTTTACAAGAAAATGTTTAGTTATAATTAATTGTGATGTATATTCATTTCTTCGTGTACATTTTGTTTTTAAATAATAGTTAAATAATATTTAATGCTTTGACTCTTTAGAAAACTGTCAAATAGAATACTTAAGTTTCCAATAAAAAGAGAAAATAATGAAATACTGTCCAAATTACGTTATATTTGTTTAATGCATAAACTGTTTAATTGAATACAGAAAACACAAAACTACACTGTGACATATACTACTGGTGTCTGGAATAAAAATAAACCTTACTTAAAAGATTTTGATCAAACCACCCACCCTTATTACTAATGAAATTTAGTTTTATTTCTCCATAGTAAAATGAGGACTGGAAATTTTGGATAAAACATGAAGTATGAAATGAACTCATGTTGAACATGATACCTCTGAGATATCATGATGGTAATACCGTTGTATTATTTAAAGCACTTTAGTATAACAAGTGTGTGTTGACATATCTCCCATTGAAACAGAAAGTAAGGATATAGTAACATACACCATAGTGCTTTTTTGTAACGATAACCTTGGATTCTAAAAGTTTTCAGTATATTACACCTGAAACATTTCTGAAGATGTCAAAACCAGAAGCTTAGAGTCCTTGATGTTACATTAATTATAGCAGGGCACATTAGAGACGTCTCCCACGAAAAGAAAGTTATTAGAAGTAAATGACCTTCTAAACTTTACCCATTTCAAAGAAAGTGTTAAAGCTGGGTTAAAGGTATAATTCAATTAAGATGTAACAGCAGGACGTGTGCTTGATAAGCTCAGCTTTGTTGATTAGCGGCGACGATGAACTTTAGCCAATCTCCCTACATCATTAAGAACTGACTGACATAATGAACGCCGGGCCGTACATCTCTCACAGCGTTGTTCCAGTTTTGAAGTTAAAGTCTTGCAGTAGCAGGGAGGCCTATTGTTGTTGTTGTTTTTTTTTTTCTTCCTAATTCCGTTCTGTTTATCTTGGTGAGAAACAAACACGCTCAGATTTTTCCCCTCTTTTTTTGTTGTTGTTGCGCTGGTGTATGTTGGGGGTGGAGGAAATTCCCTGGAGGTTTTCACCTCCTCTGTCTCTGCTTATTGGATATTCAAATTTCAGTCAGACGCGCACAATAATACACATTTAACATCGTGTGACTGACACTTTGGGAAGGTCTTTGTTTTCATAAAAACAAACACATATGCAATGACACAAACAGACAAGAACAGAACAGCGTCAGGAAGCAACGCTGACAGGCTAACATGACAAGTTAAACTAAAGCAAGGTCATGTGATGCTCTGCAAACAAAATAAGAAAATGTATGATATTCATGAGGAAGCGAACAGCTCTGTGATCCATTCACAATGACCCCTTTAAAGGAACATTTCATCCAAAATAAAAGCTCTGTCTTTTTTTATTCACTCTCAAGTAACTTCTTTGCTTTTATTGTAACACAAAAGACTTTATGAAGAGTCTTTTTTTTTCCCCATGCAATGACAGTATGAAGCAACCACAGATGTCAAGCTCCATAAAATGACTTCTTATAATGACATTATTCAAAGCTTTCTGAAGTCATATGGTAGCTCTGTGTGAAAACAAGAACGGAGTTGTTATTTATTGAAAATCTGATTCTGAATCAACTGCATATTCAAACTCAAATCAAAACAATCAATGATAGGAAGTGCAAAATCTTTTATTCATACAAAAAGATCTCATGAAACCTGTTAAAACACGGTCATGTCTGAATTTGCAACTTTTTGTTTTAAATAAATTCTATAAACATTAATATAGATGTATTACATGTTCATTTATATGTTGTTCTTTTTTTTCTCAGCTTACCAGCCTGTGGTGAATGAACTGTATGGAGGATTTCTCCAAAATAATTTTCTGCTCCATGGAAACAAATAACAGCATTTATTTTGAATGAGTTGGACCGACGTGAGGGTGAGTAAATAATGCCAGAATTTCCATTTCTTTGGTGAGAGCTAACCCTTTAAGGAAAATAATACAAAATAAACAGCAGCGAAAAACATTGTGCTTCACATCTGTGCAGATATAATGGAAAGACTCAGCTATATCATTAAAATTCAGATCAGATGCCTCAACATATTTAGGCAGGCCGAGGAGGAGGCTGCCCATAGCTGTTTCATTGATTGGTTGCAGGGGCGAATGCTCAATTTCGTACCTTGAGTTATTTCGCATTACCGTCCAGATGGTATTTATCAGGCTATGTAAATTAACACAGTCAAGCTGATTGCATGTCAAAAATAAGTAGTTAAACCTTGAAGGCATTTATTTTCCATGTGCGCTAATGGGCGCTTCTTGTGTTTCTTCAGACGAGGTTCCTTGTTGAAATTCATGTTTGATAAATTCGAAGGATTTCGGGGTAATTTGGCCATCGAGAGTGCTGTTGATCCTTCGAGTGTATATTTGAACCTCAGGGAGTTGAACATCACATCTGCATATCCGAGCTCAAATATATACTTAGAGTGATTGGTTTAAACATTAAGTTGTTGATCTTGTCCCAGATAGATTTGTCAAAACGTCAGCCGCCCACCCCCTCGTTTTCAATTCCGAACAGTGCGACTAATCCTTAAATACCACTCTGAAATACGTCTTTACTAAATTCATTGATTGAGTTAGTCAAACTTACATTCCGCCCTAATTTCGCAGTCAGGGCATGGAATAAATATTCCTCAATCCATTTATTTTCCATAAGGGAGGATAAACGGCTAGGCGAGTCCTTACATTTCAATTAGACGGCGAATGAGAGAGGAGAAGCGGTGGTCAGTGGACTGGCTGTCAGGATAATCACAGCGGACAAGCTGCCGCTGGCCCTTAATCCGAGCAGATAACAACGACCGCAAATTCACACTCTGCACTGAGAAACCGGAGCAGACAAATACACGTGTCATGCTAAACCAAACACGTTTAGCCCAGGGATCCCACCATTACCGGCAGATCGACACGATAACCCGGCCGCCCTTTAAAAGAGTGCTTATTTGACAGATAAGATTGACATGGGACTTGGCCTGCTAGAAAACAACAACTTATCCATTTAAGGACAGATGGCTCTGTTCGAAATGGAAACCTAGTGTGCGGTGTTCACTTACGTAGTAAGTGAAAAGTAAGCATGCATCATGCAGGCATAAGCATTTCCAGCGGTGTTGTCACACAGCCTCGTCAATTTGTATTCAAACATGTTGAACTTTGCTATACAGCTATTTTGGCAAATGCAGTAAATCTGCATATTCCATGCATACAAAAACTTGCATATTTGCATTTACAGAATGCCAGCATGCTCTTCTAACAGAGCTAAATAGCATGTATAAGCACTGGTGTAATGCTTCATTTCAGCAGCTTATCTTTGACATGCTCTACGCCCTGCTTTATGCATTTGTGTTCCAGCAACATGACGTTCATCGTTTGCTAAGTAGTGGGGACAGATTTCTCCGGCGCACCATATGTAGACAATGACGCTAACAAGTTAATATGGCAAGCATAAATACGTGCTTCGTATTATTATACCCTCTTAGCAACATGCTCAAGGGCCTAAAAATTAATTGCTAGACTAAGCAGAGACAGCACAAATGATTTATAATGTGGCTGAATCGCTGGTAGTTATTTATTTTTGCATGGTATTACACTAACCGCAATGTTTTGCTGAAATTGTTAGTCAGCATCAATGAATGCAATTAGAGTTTAATGGGCTTTAAAGAGAGCATGAAGAAAACAAGCAGAAGAAAGAGATGTGGGGAGGGAAAAGTTGCAACGTGGATTCTCAACCAATCAGGAATAGTCTCCTAGTGGGTAGACAGACAGATCGCTGCTTTATAGGTTAGGCTATAACTATTATAATACTGTAGGTCAGTTAACCACTGCTTGTAGATATGGTAACTATACAACAAAATCAACTTGAAAATCATATTTCATTATTCAACTCTTTTCAAAGGCTACTGTCTTTTGTACGACGGAGCTTTAGTGCCACCAAAAAAAAAAAAAAAAAAATCTAAAACTACGAGAATAAAGTCGTAATGTTACGA
>JAUMHP010030500.1:0-13813 GCA_032361065.1 Enteromius trimaculatus
ACAGAGCAGTTTCAGTTTTATTCTCTGACATCTGAAAAAAAGCCACTCGCTCCCGCCGGCGGGAGATCCGACCCCAGACGGTATGGTCATGTATGGTCAAGCATTAATATGTGCTGTAAAAGAACTAATAAATGGCCTGTATGTTAGCCATATGCATGCTAATAAGCAACCAGATAGAACACAGTTATATATGCACAAATTATGTAAAGAACTTTCATTCATTCAATTAGACTTTCAGAGGTTCAGATTCTTTTCTTTCTTTTTTTTATTTCTTTGTTTTGAAGTGAAATGTCTTTTTAAAGGTGTTGTATAAAGTTTTTTCCAGGAAAAATAGATCTATGTAGACAGAAAATAATTTGTAGATTACATTCAGAAAAAGATTGAAAAAGGCATGAATTAATTCTGATTTCAGTATTTATTTACTTTTATATTCTGTTTTTGAAGTCCCAACAGCATTTGACATTAGATATCTCTATTGTAATACATACACAGAAAACTCTGAACAACATTTAAACCGTTCTGTCGCTCCACCCTCGAGACATAGCAATGTGCTGACAATGAGACATAACAAGACAAAAACAGGCACAAAGAACAACAACATGTCACTGAAACAGAGAATGTTTTTCCCTCAAATAAATGGCATCCAAGTAATTTTCCTCTGTGATGTGTGAATGATACTTGCCACCATCCATCAGGAGAAGGACTAAAGAAGGCCAGGGAGACGTGCCTCATACAGTGGACACTCCAGGGAGCTCATTATTGAACCTATTAATCTGTTATTTGACCCTGGTGAGAGCACTGGCCAATTTAAGAGGCACCTAAGCTTGCTTTCACCAAGGATCAAGAACAAAAACACCCTGTCTCTCTTTAATTTGGCAGAGCTGCTTAAAAATGTATTGATAGCATAATCTAATGAAATACACTGCTTAAAAAAAGGGAACACTAAAATAACTCATCCTATGAATGAATGAAACATTTTTATTAAATACTTTGTTCTTTACATATTTGAATGTGCTGGCAACAAAATCACACAAAACTTATCAATGGAAATGAAATTTATTAACCCTTGGAGGTCTGGATTTGGAGTTACACTCAAAATTGAAGTGGAAAAACACACTACAGGCTGATTCAACTTTGATGTAATGTCCTTAAAACAAGTCAAAAGGAGGCTAGTAGTGTGTTGCCTCCACGTGCCTGTATGACCTCCCTACAACGCCTGGACATGCTCCTCATGAGGTGGCGGATGGTCTCCTGAGGGATCTCCTTCCAGACCTGGACTAAAGCATCCGCCAACTCCTTGACAGTCTGTGGTGCAACGGAGCGTTGGTGGATGGAGTAAGACATAATATCCCGGATGCGCTCAATTGGATTCAGGTCTGGGGAACGGGCGGCTCAGTAGCATCAATGCCTTCGTCTTGCAGTGGCGAATTTTCCAATCTTGGTGTTCTCTGGCCTGTGCCAGTTTGATGCAAGTGATATTTACGTAGATAACCGGAGGTAACATGTATTGTGGTGTATTACCATGTAGTTACAATGTAATTGCACATGTAATTACATTGGTAATATATATAAATGTACTTATATTTAATCATTTTGTTTTACTATATTTTTTTATAACATTAAAATGAAATATGTATAATACAGACACTGTAATGAAATGTTATTTAATACAACATAGCAAGATCATTTTGTTAAAACCTAATAAGCACCACCAATCTAAAAATGACAATGGCTTTGTAGAGAATGTATTATGACTGAAGCAGTTTCAGCAACCTCTGCATAAGAGAGCAAGTGAGTACTCGAGGACTTTCAATTCTTCCTTTAAGCAGGTGTTTGACTGCTAATCTTCAGCCAGGTGCACAACTCAGCACTTTATTAAGTTAAAAACAATGTCATGCCCGCAAGCGCTTCAATTCACAGTGGCACCTACACCACACAGTTAAAGTGGTTCTCTGATATCTCAGAGACAAGGAGACATCATCCTCTATCTCTGTGCCCAGTTCAGCTAGTGTTTTAAGTCATAAACTTTACATTTCAAAAATTGAAACAACTGTTCAAAAAACTCTACTTTGTTTCTAAAGTTGTTTTTAGGAATGCAACCATCAAATGATACAGTATGTTTACAGAATAATATGCATTCTAAAAACTAATTGGTGCTGATGTTTCTTAAAAATCCACAGTTCCACATGTTTGCTTGCAATACAGCTATATCTAATACTACAGCATAGCTATAGCATAGTTTTGTACATAATTTAAGTTTACATTCATCACACATTGAATGTTAGCCAATACTGCTGTCTGAACAAACCAATCAAGTGTTTCAGCACAGGCGATTATTCCTGTCACAGCAATAGGAATGGGCCTTAAAGCATGTAATTTGTTATTCCAGAACTGACTGAAAGCTCTGTCATGATTAGAGACTTTGAATAAGGCTCAGTGACTTCTCTGTTTTTGAAAAGAGTTGTATTAATTACTATAGAACTACAGAATGCTACGCTTACTGATCTTTTGTGATTTTAATCTGCGGCAGGAGTTAAGTTCATGTAATATTACTTTCCCTTGATCCTGCTGATTTGTTCCTCAAAGCATCTAGAATAAGCTTAGTTTTAATCTTTGATTACACTGCTCTCTTCAAAACACAATGCAACTTAAATGATGTTCTGATGTACACAATTGAATTAATTGACTAACAGCAGGTGTCGTATTTAATGCTATACATCAAAACAGGGGGATCACTGGATGAGCGGGGGAATCAGATAGCTGTGTCTAAGGGATCCATTGGAAAGCTAATCAGCCTCTCAGTGGACTGACTGCAGCTGCTGTTGGTGACGCCCCCAGTATTTACACCGGGTGTCTTTTCAACTCTGAGTGCAGCTTTAGAGAGCTTACTGTAAGATCAGTGTTGGGCGCATTTTGTAGGACGCATGGTAGGTGGGGAGATGCTTGCACGGTCTACAAGAGATGTCACGACTGAGGAACATCATTAGTTGTCCCACTGGGGAGACAATGGAGCCTCCGTAATCCCATCTATCCCTCCCCTGAGTTTATAAGATCACACATGCGTAGAGTAGAGAGTATGGCCCCATGGTGGTTTCTCTGCTTCCAAGCTGCTCAGCGGCATCTGTATATGATGATGATTCAACAAGCTGCCAAGTTAGACTGTTGCATTCCTAACATGACATTGGAGTGACCACAACAACTTTGGATAGATTTAGACCTGTGACATAACAAACCGACAAGTTATGATAAATGGCATCTGCGTTGTGCCTAAAACGTTGTGCTTGAACACAATGAAAAGACTACAGCCAAAGGCTATGATTGTAAGTAGGCTATAAAGGGGTGAAGTTACTGCCTATAACAGCAGTGGTCTAAATTTGTCAATCAAAAGTGTAAACTGAATTATTTCAAATAGGAATCATGCTGATCAGTTGGTCTTCATTTTCTTCATTCCAGCCAACTATGACATTTTAAAATTATTAACGTATCCTAATGCTCTGGTAAGATGAAAATATAAAATTAGAGGAGAATTCCGTGGGTATCATTTTGACCTTGTTTGCTTGCTTTCATCTCTTCCATATTTTCTTCTTGTGTATTGGTTTCTATAAGCTAAACAGCCAACCAGATCTCTCTCATTGACAGTCTGATAGAAATTTAACATGCTCAATTTGGCCAAAAAGCCACAGATGGGTCCAACTATTGCTGATGGAGTAGAACATTGCAAATCCTGGGCTGACAGATTCTCAACGTACATAACAATAATTCTAGTTCCTTTTTGTGATGTTCAAAAAAAACAACTATTTCTCCCAAACCTGATCTTAAGTATGAATCACCATCAGTCTTGATTGTTCCAGATATTTTGGTGCTCTCGGGAGGCATCTCCAGTTTCTGGACAGATTTACATCTAGAAGAGGTGATCACAGCCTGGTCTATCTTTTTTGTTTCTTCAAGCTTGCATATCACACTTTCTATAATAAATAAGTGGAATAATTGTGAGAGTAGGTGAAACCAGTTTCAATTTGAGGGATATATTAAAACCAAAGACCCTTCATATTTTGGCCTTTCCTATTCCTTTTACGCTGTATAGCAGGTTAGTGGATGATGACATTGAGTGGACTCTTGATTCCAAACTGACTTTCAGAGAAAGTTTGAGCTTTGATTTCCTTCCCCTTCTGATGGCAAGAATAAAAGGGGACAGTGATACATATTTCAGGGCTCTAGGATCCACAAAGGGACTGGAATAAAGAGGTATAAACCTTTGAACTAAACAAAGGTCCATCACCCGCACATCATATCAGAAGTGCTTGTAGCCCTTGTATTGATGAGACTGCAGAGAAAGAGGAAGACAGAAAGAGAAAGGGAGGGAGAAACTTAGAAAGAGAATAAAACCAACATGGACCAGTATGACTTTGCTGACAGGTTGTCTGAGTGTCACCCCTATGTCCTGCGGCCCTTGTCCTTTCCTAAACCCCATGCCCCAGTCTATCCAACCTATGCTGGGCCACAGAGCTTCCTGAAAGCTCCATCTCAGGCCTCCATCTGTGGAGCTCTTTGTAAGTGACTGCTGGTTGCATTAAGTTGATTAAAGTGGTTGGCAGACAGTAGTATTTGTACTCTCTCCCTTGCACAAAGATGAAAGAGCCAGGTATGTTTCCAGTTCTGAGTCTAGGGGAAGACCCCCCTCCTCCTTTCACTCTGCTCTTAGAGGGGTCAACAAAAGACAAAGGCCTTTGGATTGAAAGGAATGGAAAGCCTCTTTCGCCAAATGATCTCTAATTGTTCCTTTTCTTCCTCCTGTATCCCCTGTATGACATCTGTGGTGGTTGAATGACTTTGTCCGCAATTGTGTCTCTGAAAGCTTCTCTTGAAAGAAGAGTCAGGTTGAGACGAAGGCTATTATATCATACTTCCATAAAAACAGACAACTGACAATTTTCCAGTATTGTATCTATCAAAGGAAAAGTGTAATTTATTTCTATTGCTTTCAGTCTGAAAATATCTAAGGGTATTTTAGTAAGCATTAAAATGAACTGATATTTACTGTTGGTTTTATGAAGAGATGTTTGTACCGAGAAAGACTGAGATGACTTTCAGTGTACTGTATTAAACATCAACATCAAAGCAATGAAAACTGAACATACTGCAGTAATGTGAGAGGACTGGAATAATGAACAAGATCAGCAGTGTCTTGCAAAAGTATTCAGACCCAGTTTTGTACTCATATTTTTATTTCACAGTATTACAACCAAAACATGCTATACTATCATTATTAAAATTATTAGAATTTGAAAATGAAACCATTGATTCTTCCTCCCATGCCTCCCAATATTTGTCAGCACTTCCCACATCTCAGCAGTTGTTTGTTGTTCACTCAGGTCAGCCTTACACAGAGCTCTTGATGAACAGTAGTTGACTGGTGCACATTTATTCTCTTCTCAGCTACTGAACAAATCACGCAAAGTGATCATTGGCCTCTCTGTGGCTTCTCTCTGTGAAGAAGTCCGCAGAAGCTATACAGTCGCGTTAGAGTAAAATGTGGTTGTCAGTCCTGTTTTATAGAGATACATAAGGTTGGGTTCCAAACTCCCCCCTTTTTTTCTTTATTTAGATAAGGTCCCATAAATAACAGATATGACTGTTAGTAAGGTTTTAAGATGCAGTTGTTGTCTTTCCATTTCAGCTGATTAGCAAGGTTGGTTAATCAGGTGGACTTGTTTATTAATATTGTTTATAATTTCTCACAGGGGTCACAGATGTCAGCATCTTCAATATTAATTTTAGTCATGTTAACTATAGTTGCAGACATTGTTCACGGCGATTACAAAAATAGAAGAAATGCTTGACTTTAGTTAATTGTTGATATGAACAGAATTGTGCACACTTCTTAAAGGGATAGATCAGTAATTTATTACTAGCCCTCTTGTCATTCCAACCCTGTAAGACCTTCACTCATCTTTTGAACACAATTTAAAATAGTCCTGTTATTTTTCAAAGCTGTAAGAATAATGTTTTATGCACAAAGAAAACAAAATAATTTGTTTATTCAACAATTATTCTCTTCTGTGCATCTATCCCAACATTAATCGAGAGTACCTTGACATCTGTGGTGCTGTTACAGGAGAACACACATGTGCTAAGCCTTGTTTACAAGCAGAATAATGCACATGCATGCATTGTGGTACTTTCGCTATTTTTGCTTTCTTTGTGCACAAAAAGTATTCTCATAGCTTTGTAAAATTACAGTGGAATGGACGATTTTAATAATGCCCTTACTACACTCCTGTGCCTGCTAACAGAGTTAAAAATCTCTCTGATTTCCTAAAAAATATCTTAATTTGTGTTTCCAAGGTGAACAAAGATCTTATGGGTTTGGAACAATGTGAGGAATTTTAATTGTTTGGTGAACAATTCTTTAAGTGGTTGTATGAAATGAAATAGCATCTGAAATATCTTTTTAAAACAATGTTTTATTAAAATTGTATCATAGGTTTATTTAGATTACAAATATCTCATTGAACCATACTTTACTGTAGGATTAGTAACGTATAAAAAAGAGAACATGAAGAAGTCTGTATAAACTTCTGTCAATGAAATGGCATGATCACCTTACCGTGATTTGTTAGTGTTCAATTATCATTATTTAAGAATGAGTAAATTTGTATGTGCAAAGAGCATCAAGCCTGTAAGTTGTCTCTTTGACAAGTTGTCTCCAAAGGTAGGTGAATCTTTGATTAAAACTTTACAATGAGGACAGTTTTCAAAGCTCACGATGTAGACACAGTCACAAATATGAGTTATTTTAGCTCTGAAAAAGTACACAAAAAAGACAAAAATAAACAAATAAACTTTTTTTGGCATTAGAGATCTGTTCCACACATGATTATAATTTAAAGGATTTCATAGTGATCAATGATACTATGAAATTGGATAACTCATTGCACACAGAGACAAATGATGGATGTTTTTGCAGCAAACAATCTTGCAGTATACCAAATATGATCTAAATTACCTTTCAAGCAGGTCCTGTGGAATATATGGAATCAGTGCAGGCGTAAATAAAGGGGCAGCATAAATTACCACTGGATGTCAATTGTGATTGTGTGCTCTGTTTTTCTTTGTGTTAGTGTGTCGCCTCTTCTTCTCACTGGCGGATGACATGAAATGAAAGCATTCTCTCTCCAGCACCAACAGCACCACTCTGAGCTCTTTCTGACACTTGAAAACGATCGGTATGGTGGTACCACAGCTGGGCTGGCGTTGATTGGCTGGCGCGTAGGCTGCCACTAAACTTTCGGTGCTTGAGGAGCTGTCTGTGCCGGGACAGGTGGTGTTTATGCAGATGAATGAACACATTACTGTGTGCTCTTCCTTTTGGTTTAAACATTAGCGTTTCAAATGTGACAAATCAGATGTTCGTCTCCCGCATCCTGCCTCCATTGTTGTTGCCGGAAGGATGTACATGTGGAGAGGTTTGCATGAGTTTGTGTGTTTACAGTTTTGCTGTGTGTGTGTGTGTGCGTGGGCGGGTGAGTGTATGCATGAGTACGCATATGTATATTTAACATATGATTGAGCATGCAAGTACTGGACAATTTATCATAGTTTATAATACCTGCATGAAATAATTTACGTCCATCTACGAGCAGTAGGAGACCGTGTCTAACAAACAAGCATCATTTTTTTAGCCATTTATGCTGATTACATGATTATTTGTGCGCCATGCTATAAACTGCGATTTATTTTCACATGCATGCCCACACGCACACAGTGTGTCTGTGTTCCACAGAGACCAGCAAGATTGAGAGGAAGCTCAGCTGTAGTCTTTGTTGACTGCATGTGAGAGTGAGAGCTGTTGTCTACTACCCGAGGACACAGGGCCTTAAGTGGGTATAACTGACAATAAGCAATTACCTCCTTATTATCACAGCACAGCGGCTGTAATTGGCCCTCCTTCACTAGCAATCAGCTCAGCAGACTCACTAATCCTGCCATTGGATGGTACTTGCTTCTTGTTTAATATTGGCATCATGGAATTTGATGTATTCTCCATGTTTCCATGATATGCGAAGTCAGTAATATCACATGTATATTGTTCATATATCACAGTAAATATAGAATAAAGATATGCCTTTTTCATTATTTAAACATCATCGTATAAGCAGTATGGAATTACCTGGAGGTAATTAAAGAGGAACTAATTAATATTTCAATGAAATATATAAAAAAATGGATTGGGTGAGGGATGAGGACCACAAAACTATTTAAAAATATATTGTCCTGAAATGCAAAATTCCAGATCTTGGTAGTGGTTCACTCTAAGACTTTCAGACTTAAATAAAACCAGAGGTTTGTGTGTATTCCCTGAGAACAGATCACACATTGTTTTTGCCATCGAAACTTTAGATTGCTTAACATTTATATTACATAAATAAAGCATAATTATAAATAAACACTGTCTTCCTTGCTCATCAGCCTCTTATGTGTGCATCTTTAAGGTTAATCTAACAGGCAAATTGACTCATTTTTTTGTATGTTATTTGATTAATTGCACGATTCTGAATTTAAAGTATTCATCTCAAATACAAAGCCCCTTTTTCCTTCTTAGGAATGTGCACAATTCTGTGTTCCTCGATGTGTAGCTCTTTGTTTGTGTAATACTTTGTTTCAGCTTTGGTAGTCTGAGGGAATTGGTTCAGAGCAGTCTTGGGTGAGAGACTTTAGCCCATTGTCTGGCTCAACTTGACCCGACCTGGCTGGTTAAGCTGACGTATTGTGGACTGCAAATCGTTTCAGCTGAGGGGGCCAGTTTCTTTGTGAAGCATCGGAGAAAATAACTTGGTTAAAAAGAGCATCCCTGCAGTCTTGGGAGAGGCAGATCGGTTTTGTTTAGCTGCTCCAGACAACTCTAAATCTGATGTCTACTGGCTGGAGGCAGCGAGGAGAGGAAAGAGAAAAAAAATACCTCCACCAATGGTGAGAGGTTTATTGTTGCCAACTCCGAAAACCCTGCACCAGATGAACACCAAGCTGAAATAACAAGAAGATCCACTGTCACCAACACACTTGAAGGGCTGCTTCTTAGCATTTCTTTCCATATTCCAATTTCTCTCCATCTTGCCAGTTGTCCACACAGGTGCAAGAAGCAGATATTAATAGAATGGAGCTCCACTGCCAGTCCTCACAGGCCTAGGAAGTTACGTGACATAAAAAAAAGCTGACAATTCAGCAGCAATCAACAACTTGTTTTCTAGCTGGATCCCCACAGCCGTCGAGAGGGGTAGAGGAAGACCTGCTGATGCTTAACGCGGGCTTCTAATCACATTTCTGCCATGCGGCAGGCCCGGGCTTGTACCTCACAGGTATCTGCTAACTCGTCTCAGCCCTATTTCCTCACACCCTCCGTGCTCTTAATAGCCTGGCTTTGTCACTCTTCCCCAGCAGCCGGCCCAAAGACAACCTCAATTTAAAAATGTAATTAACTCTGACATCGCATGAGCTCTCCTTGCTCTACATTCAGGGTCTTCAGAGGAAAAAACAGAAATAACAAACAAAACACACCCAACCTATCACCCCTCCAACGCGGTGAAAAGCAGGAGACAAACTATGCAGACGCTATTGGACAGCGTGTTTTAAAACACAACGGCCGCATGTTGTGTGATGGTTTAGCTCTTGAGAGAGACGTGCTTGGGTGATGGACTAATGTTTATATTGGACCGGAGAGGTAAAATGGCTACGACTGCGTGTAAACTCACAGTGATTCTATTTACGCAAGTCATTCGGTGTCAACAGGCCAGTCCCAGATGGATCAACCTAAAGGAAACACTTGTCAAAAAAATTGCTTTTGCTCTATGGCAAGCCAGTCATGACTTGTATGATTATCGAAAATGGGCACAGCTCTTGTTTGTGGCCTCCCACAGTTCAAGGTTTGGGTACAGGGTGGGACATCAATCATTCCCTCACGGGCAAGGTGCCACTGCCTCATTTCCTGCTGGACTTCACCAAGCGACACTTCCAAGTGTCTAATTACCACTACGGAGCTAAAGCCACACCAACAGCACTCCAGCGTGGAGTCCTAGCCTCTCCATGAACTACACAGCTAATTGTTCCATTGCTCCCCTAATGACGCAGTCAAAACAGAACAAAGGATAACACCGAAAGGTAGAGACCAAGTTGATGTGATAATTTTCATTAACCCTGCACTCCGTGTTCTTTCATCTAGCCCCCCTCCTTCCCCTGAACTGCGTAGTGAGGTACTCAAATTATCCACAAGCATTTCAGCCTCTGCTAATTATCCAAAGAGTTCCTCATTAGACGATTTTAAATCCAATCTTAGATCAACACTTGCTCAGACCTCAGGGATTCTACGTTCCCAACAGCGGTTAAACAAACAATCAGTTCAAAGGATCAGGTATTCCACTTTAAGAAGAGGGGAAAAGAGAAGGGTAAACAACTGCTCACTTGAAAGAAATGACTCCAGCCGTTGCCCAGCATGCATGCAGCAATCTATAATTCATTTCACTCAAAAACGCTCAATTTTTCCCCATGCACCAGCTTTCTAATTTGAAGTGTAGTCCACACACCTACACCCACATGATGACTGCAGGCAAAAGCCATACCAGTGCTCCAAAAAAACAGAGAGAGAAAAAAAAAAAAAAACCAAAGAAAAGAGAATTGCCAACAGTAACAATGCGTTTCATGCAGCTTGCAGTAATGATGTGGCCAACAAATAAAGGCGACGACCATCTTAGTCCTATGGGTGCAGAGTATTTTCCACAATTAAATCAGGCTTCCAGTAATTAATTTATAATGCGGTCAGAACGCCCTTAATAGCCACCAGGAGCCTAATGACAAAAAAACGCATAAATGAGCAGCCCTGCACAAAACACAGCATTTTATCCACCTCTCATTAGTTGTGATTTATTTACCTGTACCTATACGGACATTGCTTTACCTTGCAGATAAGGTTGGTTAGGAAAAGGGGGATAAAAGGACTGTATAAATAGGTAGAGTGCTCATGTGAAGAATTGATCATATGGGCCTTTTAATAGGCAGTTAGAAATCTGGCCTTGAGTGGATTCCAACTAAAGCGTTAGTAGATGTACCAGATCGCACTTATAACGTGCAGTAATTTCAACAGCACTTCTCCTCCCCTGCCTTTCTCTCTACCTCACTCGTTTTATCTTTCCATCTCTCTCCCTATGACCGAGCTGCTCTCTTTCTCTCTTTCGTCTCTCTTAATGTCAGTGTGTTGCCACTGTGAAGCATCACAGAGCTTGAGTCTGTCACTTAAAATAATGCTGTCAGATCTGTAATTTTAACCTTGAAGCAATTAGCTGTTGTTGAGCCGTAATGAATGCTGACACCTCTCGGAGATGATGAAACCCCTAATTGCTCTGTAAGAATTGAAGCTTTTGACATTGCTGCTGACAGAATTTTTCCCCTTCCTTTCTTGTGCTCCTTCATGTGGCCACACGTACAATGACGGTGGCTGGTTTGAAACTTGAAAGCAAGCAGAACTTCGCCGCCATCAGCTGTCCCGTCACTTGAGCGGAAAAAGGAGAGGGGAAAAGGCTGGTTTTGCTGAAATGATGAGAGCGTTTAAACCATGATAGCACTCAGCTAATGCATCATTCAGCAGAAGTGTCATCTATGAGCGTTAATGTCACGACAGTAGCAGGAAGATGACTGTTCCAGCTCAGACAGGAAATGGCTGATGAAATGATGGCTCAGGACACTTGTAATAAGTTTCCTCCTTAAATACCTGGCAGGACTGAGTGAAGTGAGGACTATGGAATTTATAGAAATAACAGTTCGCTTTTGACTTCACATACTCAAAAAAAGTCCTAAAAAAGGGCGCACTTTTAAATGATGCACTTATAAAAGCATAAATGAAAGCATATGTTGGACATAATGCACTGCCTTAGCTTTATTTACTTAAAGGGAGGCGTTATCAGAATGTAATTTTGAATGACAAAATAATTTTAATATTTATAAATCAATTTTAGAACATATTATACACTTTGCACTGTGTATGAATTTTGTAAGATTATTTTGAAACAACTGCAGATGTGTGAGCACATTAATATAATAGTTATAATAGCCTTATAATGTCTTGCTTTAGGTTTTCCAATATATATTTTGGTAACACTGTATTTTAGGGTATATTAACTAGTTGCTTATTAGCATGCATATTACTAGAATATTAGCCATTTGTTAGTCGTAATTAAGCACATATCAATGTCTTATTCTGCATGACTAACTAATAATAAGCAGCAAATTAGGAAATTATTTTGGGGGGAAATCCTAGTTAATAGTGAAAAGGGTTTCCTATATTTTGTTACTTTGCATGTATTCCAGGAATTACACTCAACCAGGTGAGCTACAGGAAAACATTCCTCCTATGCATATGTACAATTCCTTTTCTTTCTCTTGACAGTTGCATCCTTTTATGGCAGTTTTACACATGCATCATCTGTGAATAATACCCAAATAGACATTTGCTCTAATGATTGAACTGATAACTGGTGAGAAAGATACTTGGTGCCAGATTTTAACACATTCTTCCAGCCCATCAGCTCTGAATAATAAGTATTATCAAGTCAACAATGAATATATATTAGATGAGGCATACATATCGAAACGTAGATATTTTTTAAACAGCAAAATGAGTTGGCGTTTCATATTTATTGGCAATTTAATCAAAATTCCTTGCACTTAACGAAGAATCTAAAACAATCTGTGAGCGGATGTGCAGGGAAAGAGGTTTTGTCATTTTAATCAACAATTTTGTCACCTAATCGAATTGCACTGCAGTTCCTATTTTATTTCACACTGCCTGTCAGATTTTCTGCTTGTAAGTTTGTTGAAAGTGGCCATGGATATTATTAGTGGGTCCCCAAAACATTGATGTTGAATTGAGTGCTGATGAATCATTTGAGTGTTTAGGGACAGATAGTTCTTAAGCATGATAACCAGTCATCTGAAAAGCATCTTTAAAGGTATTAGTCCATTTCACACCTTGACTAAAATTTCTAAAACTTGCTAATAATGTAGAGCCTGTCAACCACTCCTGCCTCCTGGCAGAAATCCCCTTTCACACTTTAAACGATTCTAACCTTGTTACAACCGTTCCTCCAATTGAGCCTGCTTTGAAAACGCGCGCGTTGACAACCTACCATCTTAAAATTCATCATCCTGACACCTCACCATCACCACAGGGCAAGATTAAGAATCCAACCCACGATAATTAAGGGACACCCAGATGCTTAATGTGGCGCTTCCGTGCTGTTTTGCGAGGCACTGTGATGACTCGGGCCTTGAGTGCGTCATTTAAATCCCACACGACTGATTGTGGCCTTTCAACGATTCAGTGAGTGACCTTGCAGACCATCTCCGAGAAGTTCGTCTGGATACGTCTCTGCCGTTTGAGTATGAAACATGGCGCGTTAAGAAAGTGCGAGCGAGTAATGTGGTAATGAGCGGGCCTCTGAGAGCTGGTGCGTTTCCCTCATTAGGATAATAAGTAAGACATCCCTAACATGACATCAGCTGGAAAATGTGGCAATTACAAAACCTTACTTGGGCTCCTGGAAGCAACAAGAACAAACCAATTCCTTGCAGCAATCTGTTCCTATAATGTGTGTCATGTAAATGAAAGGTCTGAACATCCTCTTTTAATTTCAGCATCCCTCCTCTCTCCTAGCTCGTTAACGGTCCCTGGCTTCCCCCATTTCCGCCCTTCGGAAGTCAGTTTTAACCAGGGGTTAAATAAAACGAACAGATCTCGGTCAGAAGGCCACAGAAAATTGAACGTTTA